>JACSZP010010315.1:7239-20515 GCA_016161895.1 Pinna nobilis
TGCATTTTTTCAATGCAAAGTAACAAAGTACACTATACACCATGTTGGAGTATTACACCATTACAGAATGGTACACTTTTCATCATGGAGTGTTACACCATTAAAGAATGATGCACTATACACCATGGAGTGTTACACCATTACAGAATGGTACACTATACACCATGGAGTGTTACACCATTACAGAATGATACACTATACACCATGGAGTGTAACACCATTAAAAATGGTACACTATACACCATGGAGTGTTACACCATTAAAGAATGATACACCATGTGGGAGTGTTACACTATAACAGAATGGTACACTATATACCATGCAGGAGTATTACACAATTACAGAATGGTACACCATACACCATGTGGAAGTGTTACACCATTAAAGAATGGTACAACATGCACCATGTGGGAGTATTACATCATTCCAGAATGGTACATCATATACCATGTGGGAGTGTTACACCATAACAGAATGGTACACTTTACACCATGTGTGAGTGTTACACCATAACAGAATGGTACACTTTACACCATGTGGAAGTGTTATACCATTACAGAATGGTTCACTTTACATCATGGAGTGTTACATCATTACAGAATTGTACACTATACACCATGTGGGAGTGGATCACCATTACAGAAGGGTACACATTACACCATTTGGGAATGGTTCACCATTACAGAATGGTTAACAAACACCATGTGGGAGTGTTACATCAGTACAAAAAAAAAAATTTTCCAACTGAAATTCAACTTTGTTCAGGTAACTACACATGAACTAAACCCCATCTTCTTATTTATCAGAAATGCATAACCTGCTTGATAACAATTATACAGGTAAGGAGCGAGCATTACATGAACAAAACAAATCCTAAAGACTTTGAGCAACATTGATTATCTAAAGTGCTATTGGCAGATCAGTAGCATAAAGAAGGATGTAGTCAATTGATGGGGATTTTTTTATATTGGCACATCAGGCACAGTATGTGGTCTGACTTGATTGACGGGATGCAATAAACAACAAAATACAAATCAATTTCATGCAGAACATGTACTGATGTGTTGACATGACAGATAGTCACATGAGGGTTACTATAGCAACAATTAATGGCCTTGTACGAATGAGGATAGAGCAAAGGTACAAACAGAAAGACTTTGTTGTTCATTCAAGATTTGTGGCAAAAAGGAACAATGCATGTTCCAAGGTTTCTCATTCAGCGAATGCAAATGTAATCACAGGGTTTTTTCCTGCTATTTTGGGAACATGGGCTATACATGTATCATATGGTATGGTATTGTTGTTTAAACCTCCCACTCAAGAATATTTCACTCATATAGAGAAGTCACCATGTGCCAGTGAAGGGCTACAAATTTTGCCTATGCTTGGAACTGCTGGCCATAGAGCAGGGAGGGTTCTTTAACACGCTAACACCTACTGCGACACCTCCGTTTTTACTGTCTCATCCAAAAGACAGGGACAGCCAACTGTGGAGTGGTGCTACACGGCTCGAACCTGGATCTTTCGATGCGCAGTCGAACACGCTAACCACTCAGCCACGGAGGCTCTGCCTATACATGTAATATGGCACCATGGTCCAATTGTGAGTTTTTCAGCATTCTTGACAAAAAGTTTAGGATTTTTTGCATCGTTTTAAATTGGAACCTGTCTTGAGAGTCCACTGTCATAAGAGAATTGAGGGACCACGTATAAGAAAACATCTTTTTAAGAAATTGCACGAATTAAATCTGTGTTGAGATACCGCCTGCCGTGAAGGACCACATTTGCATGACAGAAGGGGTGGTCTTTCAAGACAGGTTCTATTTATTAGGAAATCTGTTACACTTGTAAATATCAAAAGATATAGATCCCTGAATACCGCTAATTTTTTTGTATTAAGATAAAAACTATCATACAAATGTAACAGCAATCAAAATTTTGATTTTGGGTGACACAATGTCTGAATTTTATTTTCATCTTCAAGACTGATAATTTGGGGCTGAAAACTAGGAAAAATAATTACGATTTGTCATTGGGAACAATTATTAGCCCAGTATTGGTTGATAAATTTAGCAGGCAAAAAATCGCTGAATCATTTTAAGTTAAGATAAGATCTGAAGCAGATAAACAGCTCAACACACGTGTGCATTTTTGGTCTCTCTGTGTCGTTATAGCTTTTTTTTTTATTGTGTTAAACTTGCTAAAAATCTTACAGGTATAGGGATATGCCACCAAATACCAAAGATGGGCTACAAATACTGATTTTTGTGCAGCATCTCTGATCTTAATCTTAAATCTCTCCGCGCCAGAAGAGGCATAAGGCTGCCGTTTACAGTTTCTGTAACAAGGGAGTAAACCCTACATCCAAACCCCAACCTGGAGGGCCAGTTGTTCAGCATTTAGGGTCATTGTAATGTTGGTTGTGCCGAGCATAGGCCAAATTTGTCACCCTTCACCTGTAAATGATGACATCTCCATATAAGTGAAAGATGTTTGAATGGGACGTTAAACATCACTATACAACCAACAATTATTTTTAGTTCAAAGAATATCTAATGAACTGTTCTTACATGAGCAGTACGTCTCTTAAGACACTTTATACTGTATCACTTAATGTCAAGAGACATACTGACAAAATTCGTTACGAGAGATAAAATTTTCTGCCAAAATTGTCTAGCCAAAAAATTGAATATTCATGATTTGTATTAATCCCCAAGGAAAGGCAGTCATTTAGGATACCATTTTTGTACTTCTTAACTATACTGTCAATCTGTTTTTATTAAATGTAAGAATTTTTTTTGGTATATTTGCGTGTGAGCACTAGCCTATACTCATGGAAAAAATACAGTTCTTGCTAATTTACATGTATCTACCAACCTGATATTAACCATCACATCAAATATTAAATTAACCCTTTCAACCCCAAGTATCAAAATTTTATGCTCTTTTCTATTGTCTTAGACCAGTCCATTTGGGTCTGTGGTGTTGAAAGGGTTAAAGATCACACACCAGAAAGGAGAGTCTACAGATTATCAAATATTAGTGCATTTGCAGTTTAGTTAGAAAAGGTATACATTGTTTTCTATCATGCATTTCAGGCAAAAATATGAAAGTACAGTGGAACCTCGCTATTAAGATCACCCAAGTGACTGGCTAAAACTGGTCTGATTAGTGAGGTGGTCTCCTTAGTGAGGTTGAAATACCTTTTTAAATGAAAAACCAACTGATTTTTTGTGGCTCTTGCTGGTCTGACTAGTAAGGTGGTCACCTCAGCGAGGTGGTCTTTAGGTGAGGTTCCACTGTACATGTACTATTAATCCCAACTGGGGGCCGTTAAGCGTCAGCAGTTAATGACGATGTCTTCCATGCATCACTGTGGTTTGCTGTCACTGTCCTTCTGATGAGGCAGTAAAATCCCAGGTACAGTGTCACAGTAGGTGTCAGAGTGTAAAAGAACCCTCCTTGCTCAATGGCCATAAGTGCCAATTTGTCGCCCTTCACCGGCAAATGGTGACGTCTCCACATAAGAGACAGATTCTTGAATGCAACATCAGAGAACAATACAATCCGCCAATANNGTAACCATGACAACATGAAATCCTTTTCTCATTTATTTTTCATTTTAATAGGCTACACACTCTCCTTAATTACTCTTTTCCCTATGAGAATCGTGAAAAATTGAGATGAAACTTTGTTTCTTAATTATTGAGGCTATGATTCATTGGTTTGACGTGTATGTATTTATAATGCAGCAGATTATGTAACGCTGCATTCTGATTGGTCATTTGTCAACTTTACCAGAAGTAAAAAAAGAATGACACCATGTAATACCATTCATTAGACATGAGCATAACGAATATTAATGTGCTGGAATGGAGAGAGATTGACTAGGTAGTTGTAATGTTATTTAATGTCCCCCTCAGGAATCTTCACTCATATGGAGACGTCACCATGTGCTGTTGAATGGCAACAAATTTGGCCTATGCTTGTCACTTACATGTACATGTATGGCCATTCAGCAGGGAGGGTTATTTAATGTACTGACCAACACCTACTGTGACACAGAGCCTTAGTTTTTACCATCTTATCCAAAAGACAGGGATAAACAACTACAGGTGACTTGGATTTAAACCAATGACCTCATGATCAGAAGGCCAATGTGCTAATTACTAAGTCACGGGAGCCCTGATAGAATGGAAATACCTTTATCATATATTTATGTTATACGTGTACATCAATTTGTGATCTTATTGTCATAATAATCATTTACCTTATTCCAATACACTTTGTTCTTGAGGAATCAGCAGTCAGGAAAGACTGTACAATGTATGTCAAAAGATTTAGAGACGCTTTCTCAGGTTTGACTGTATTTTGAATCCTTTCAACCACACAGACTGTAATGGACTGGTTCAAGACAATGGCAAAGAAGATACCATTTCATTTTGATAAGGTTGAAAGGGTTAATGGCTCAGGATCAGATATTGTCCCATGTTAACAAATTTGCTAATTAAACAGTTAGTCAGTATGGCATTTTTGCTGAGTAAGCATTTTGTCTGTTCATATTTTTGCTGTTATTTAAATTAATTAAAAAGTATTTCGTTTGTTCATAAATTTGCTGTTTAAGCATTTTTCTGTCTGTATCTTTATGCATGTACATTTGTATAATGAGCATTTCTTGGGGACGGGGAGAAGCAAGCTGATATATTTGCAGAATAAGCATAGTGTTAAGTAGCAATTTGATTGACCATTGACACGGGTCATGGGACTTTCCTCCTCTATGGGGTTTCATTAGATTTACTGGTAAAGCACACTACATGAAGATCAAGATTGGGTACTAATAAAACTTTAGAATTCACTTATGTCTATACCATTACTCAACTCTAGCTTCTCAGCCAATCAGAATTCAGGATAAGCTTGAGTTGAGTAAATTCTCAAACTTGAGTAAATTAGATTGATATTGATTGAACATTATTTTGAGTTCATAACTTTTCTGATAAAGCACATTTTTCCTGCTAATTTTTTTTTTTTTTGCTGAACAAGCATTTTCTTGGTTAATAATTTTGCAGATTGAGCAATTTTTACCTGCAGGTGTCTTTTCCTTCTTTTTTTCTGCAAATCACAAATTAAGAAAATCATGCAAACATAACAAAAAGGCAAATAAAAACATGCAATAAATAACAAAACTTCAAACTATGCAACATAATATACAAAACATTACTTAAACACAGTGGGGAGGGTGCCATGGTCCAGATGTTAGTGTGTTTGACTTCTAGGCTGGGCACCATAAAACTTGAGAATTTACTTAAGTTCACCAATCTAGTTTCCCAGCCAATCAAAATTCAGGATTAGCTGGATTTAAGAAGATTTTCAGACTTAAGTAAATTCATAATGTTTATGGTACCCGGCCCTGATCGTGAGGTCAGTAGGATTTGAGCCCAAGGTATGCTGCGGTTGGCTGTCCCTGTCTTTATGATAGATTGTAAAAACCGAGGTCCCGGGTCACAATAAGTGTCAAAGAACCCTCCCTATTCTTCAGCAATAGGTGCAGAACATAAGCAAAATTTGTCACCCTTCAACAGTACACTGTGATATAATCTCCATATAAGTGAAAGATTCTAGAGGAAGATGTTAAACAACAATACAACCGACCAACCAACTGGCAGCTAAACAAATTAACCACACACATACACACACACCCTCCACTGAAAAAAATCAAATCAGAGCAAAACAAAGAACCGTCAACAAAACATAATATACGTTCAATATCAACAAAAATGTGCTACAGTTGTATGTACAATGTATATACATGTACAGATACATCAGGTAATTAATTTGAGTGACAAATAATTGGTTCAGGTGATTAAACACAATTAGTTTTAAGCTTGTTTAACCCTTGCAACACTACAGACCATAATGGACTGCTCTAAGACAATAGGAAAGAACATGCCATTATGATACTTGGGGTTGAAAGGGTTTATAAGTTCTATTTTGCAATTATACTCTTTCTTTTGGTTGGTTGATCGATGATTGTTTGATGTCCCCTCCAAGAATCTATCACTGATATGGAGTCTATGTCGCCGTGTGCTGGTGAAGGGCAATCAATTTTGCCTACACTCGGCACTCATGGCCAAAGAACTAGCTAACTGCTAGGCCTAATGCAGCCCAGGTTGCACGTAATCAACAAATGGAAACCCAAGAAATTAACACATGCGTTCTAAATATAATTACAAATCTAGGGCAAGGAGACTCTTACCACATGCAGCACATTTGTATTTTATGCATAACACCTGTTATTATTGGTTTATATCTAATGTACATAAACATCCAAAGAGGTTCCAACATTGTGATTATGAGCAAGGTTTATTTCTGGCATGACATGTATTATCATCATTTCAACATGCTTAAGTAATATCCATGGTCGTAGATATTGCAATAAGATTCATGCGATTTCTCACCATGAGTGCACCGATCAGATAAGTAGGCCACATATTTCACTCATAACCAGTCAATATTGTATTGTTGATCGGTTAACTTTTGCTGGGAAAACATTTGAATTTTTTTTTTCATTATAGGGCTTAGCACCTTAAAGCTTGAGAATTTTCTTAAGTCTGAGAATTTATCCAACTCCAGCTAATACTTAAGTCTGATTGGCTGGGAAGCTGAACTTGAGAAAATTCTCAGACTTAAGTAAATTTATAAGTTTTATGGTAGCTGGGCTAGGATGGTTTAGAACACAGCGAAAAAAAGGGAAAAAATACAGAGTGATTAGAAAATAAAGAAAAAAGGACAAAATTACTGAGTGTTTGAAAATAATGAAAAAAAATACTGAGTGATAAAAAGTACTGAGAACGAACCTTCAGTGACCAAGATGATAGCTGTGACGATGAGGGCGCAGACGACGACTATAACCAATAATGCTATAACGATGCCTCTCCAGTTCCTCTGCTGGGCAGTGTTACCGACCAGTTCCTAAAATAGATCAGAAACAATTTTGAATAAATAGACAAAAGTAAAACTCAAATAGGATAAACACAAAATTCTGTGTTCTTCTTGGTTCATATTACTATTAGAAAGTAATGTATATTATAGCATGTTTTTGGTAACAAAGTGATAAATGCCGCCCATTGGCATGAACTCCAAGGGCTATAACTCTACTATTTATAGATCATCTGGAAAAAAAATGATGGAAATGTGACACATTGATATACATTCATGTCCGAAAAATTCAGTTCGATATACAACTGCGACTCATTAATCCAGATGCCAATAAACCTGAGGGCTGGGCACAATAAAACTTAAGAATTTAATGAAGTCTGAGAATTTTCTCAACTTAAGCAAATACTGAATTCTGATTGACTTAAAAGCAAAAAGTTGAGAAAAATTTCAGACTTAAGTAATTCTTAAGTTTTATGGTGCCCAGCCTAGATGTGTCACATTCTGGGCAATTTTAACATTTGCTAGGAAAGAATTTTCAACTTCCATTGGTCATTATGAGTGACACATTCAATTCCTTCAATTATCGGAACAAATTGCTTGAAAGCAAACAAGGCTCTAACATTTCTGAAGTAAAGTCTGAAAAATAGACAGACAGACATACAAAAGGGGAGGAAACTTTAAATCCAAATCTGACTTGCCTACAGGGATTAAAAAAGACCTTTTTTCCATAGGATGAAATGGATTGCTTTCTGCTGTTGTTGTAATATTGCCTATATGTTCCACTTAAGAAATTGTCACTTATACTGAGACGTCACCGTATGCCAGTGAAGGGCTGTAAATTTGGCCCATGCTAGACACTTAACTATGGCCACTGAGCAGACCTGACATGCATGTACAGCATATTATGCCATATGTTTATGAACAAACATCATTTTTACTACATTTTTCTAGCAAATTTATGTTTTTTTTGTAAACTACTCTAATTTTATTACTATTCAAGCGATTTCAACGAAACCTTTCTTTAAAAATTCATAGTTTACTAAAAAATGTTTTAATACAAACAAATTTATATTCTGTCAAATGGTTAAAAAATACATTAAGTAGAACACAAGATTAAATTTTCAAGTTGTCAAAAATCCCCATAATAAGTAACATTATATACATGTAGCAAGTGAGTTAATCTCATGTAATCTCAAAATCTGCTGTAAGAAAAATATTAAGTTTTATATCTAAGAAACTACATAAAAAATCAAAATTTTGTGTACAAATAACATAAAAATTGGTCCAGTCCCTGAAAACCTATGGAATTTTAAAAAAAACTGCAATTTCACTATAAATATATAGTAAAATGGCGTTTTGTTCATAAATATATGGCACAATGCTGTATCTAGTTTGGTACATGTACACCAAGGGTACAGGATATCGATTTTTAGTGTCTCATCCATCTGTTTTTCAAATATTAAAGACTGTAGTTTTAATGTTAATGTCACTAAAATAAAAACTTTGAAAATTTCGAATTATGAAGGGAAGTTAACAAAACAACCTGTCAAAGCAGAATCATACAATATTCCACAGACTATGGAGTTGAAAAGCAAAGCTTTAGTGAAACCTTTGATCAATTATTCACAGCACGAAAAAACAGTAGAAGAGGTGGAATTGCGTAATTTACATTACGAAGAAATCTATACTCTATCTAACAAATTGGATCTTGTTTGCTCTGCTCATCGATACCATGTACAAGACATTCATCAGGAGCTGAAACTTTTATGAATGTACAATGGCTACAGTAGCTGTGGTTAGCATATTTGATTTTGAATCGAAGGTTCCGCGGTTCAAGCACTAGTCACGGTACAGTTGGCAGTCCCTGTCTTTCAGATGAGACAGTATAAATCGAGGTCTCATGTCACAGTAGGTGTTGGCACGTTAAAGAGTCCTCCCTGCTCTACGGCCATAAGTGGCAGGCACAGGCAAAATTTGTCGCTATTCATCAGCTCACGGTGACGTCTCCATATAAATGAAATATTCTTGAGTGGGACGTTAAACAACAATGCAACTAACCAATGGTTAGCTGTGAAATAGACTAGAGGACTAGTCCAAATATTGAGGTACACTCAAGCTAAAATATGAACCATCAACATTTGTGTATTGCTTGGTTCGTGGTATTGCTGTTTAAATTAAGTCGTACACAAGAATCTTTCACTTATATGGAGATATTACCAATGCCTGTGAAATGTTACAAATTTGGTCTAGTACTCGGCACTTACCGGTGTGGCTATTGAGCTGTGAATGGTTCTTTAACATGCTGACACATAATGTGATATGCGACCTTATTTTTTACTGTCTCAGCCAAAATCACAGGGACAGTCAACCACAGCGCAGCACGGATTTGACCAACAATCTCATGATTAGAAGGCATACATGCTACATGTAACTACTGACCCATAGTGGCCCACATATAATAAAAGCCTAGCCCAACCTGACTTTCCTTGAACAGGCAATTCAAGTTCTTGGAGATTAGGGTTGGTGAAGTGTCCCATGATGACCTCTGATGCAAGAGTCCTGCTGAGGTCAAATTATCACATTATCTATATGGTATGTTGTTAAACTGTATATTCTTGTTGTTTATTTTACTGTTGCATTACACAAATTGTGATTTTGAAAAATACAGTCTAACCTATTTTCAGAGACCGTCCAAGGGAAGGAGCAAAAAGGGTCACATATGACAGGTGGTCTCTTAATTCATGTGATTTATATAAGAAAAACCCATTTTGGGAACCACTCATTTAGTTCACATAAGACAGGTTTTCCTTTAGTTCAGTGGGTCACTTATAAGGCAGGTTAGACTATAGTTTGAAGTAAATAGTACAATGAACGTTGTATTCATGTATAAAGACCTTCTTAGGGACACAAGAAAACCAGTCTTTTTGGAGAGGTGGTTTTTATATAGAGGTTGCTTTGTATATTAATGGTACTATTGGGGAGAACAAAATAATGGTCTTTGTGACCAGGTGATCTTTATATACAGGTAGTTCATAAACCAGCTTTAACTGAATAAATACTGAGACTGTTTCCTTATGGAATATGAGTCCTTCGCTTATAGGGATCTTCCAACATCTCAACAGTTTTTTGTATATCTATCTGACAAGTGTACAATGTACAATGTACAGGCAGAAAAACGGAATAATTCCTCCGAATCAGAATCAAAACTCTAATGTGTGTACAGTCGAGTAAATCAATAAAAGCGTACACTGAGTTCTCAAATCCACCGACTGAAATCAATTTCGTGCCTTGAATCTAATTTCTATTGCGTTAGATCTGACAAGAAAAGAATTGTGAAGTATTTTTTATCCAGTCAGCAGAAATTTAACCCAATTGTAAGCGGTAAAGTTGCTACATTGAACTGAAATCAACCCATGTACATTGTAAGCAGAAAAGTTGCGACATTGAACTGAAACTTAACCAATCATTTTGGTGTTAAAGTCAATCTGGCAACTTTAAGCATGACTTTCAAAAACATGTACATTGGAACCGGCTCCCTTTGATATACAGATCACATAAGTAAAAGGTTGAAACCCCTCTTTATAGTGAGATTGTCTCAAAAGTGTCTGGTAGAATTCAAGGTCTCTTATGCAAAGTATACATGTAAATGTATGTTAAGTATTGACTATCCAATAATCCGAACAAAAACGTTTCTTAATAAATCTTGCTTAAATCGTGTTGAAATCATAGATTCACAATTTACATGTATTAGGAGGATAGAGTCTACCTGCTTAATGAAATAAACTTTTCTGAATTATGATGGTCTGCTTCATCATAAATGGGAGAAAATTTCTAAATGTTTCTTAATTTGGTTTATATATAGTGGAACTTATCTTGAGACATACACCACCTGCTCTTCCATGCAAATGTGGTCTTTCAAGACAAGTGGTCTATCATGACAGGTTTTATTTATGTCATTACTTAAAAAGATGTTTTCTTATAGTTGTTGTATAATTGTTTAATGTATGTCCTACTCAAGAATATTTCACTCCTATGGAGACGTCACTGTGTGCCAGTGAAGGGTGAACAATTTTGCCTATGCTCGGCACTGCTGACCATAGAGCAGGGAGGGTTCTTTAACGTGCCAACACATACTGTGACACGGGACATCAGTTTTTACAGTCTCATCTGAAAGACAGGGATGGCAAACCGTCTCTCATGACAGGTAGTCTCTCACAGCAGTGGTCTTTCATGACATTAGTTCCACTGTAGTTTTGTTGCAAAGTTATATCCTCAAGTCAGAAAGAAAGGGCCAAGGAAATAAACAAATCAACCCCAAATTATGAAGTTATCTAAAACAATGCAATAATGTCTAGAGTATTGGGATGATTGACAGCAGATGTCGGTATCAGCAGGATCTGTTTCTTATCAGGAATTATGGGTAAAAATTCCCGGTGCTTAAATATAATCAACTGAATTATCTTCGCATCCATCACGAATAAGCCACCACTTGCAGAAATCACAGAGGATGCAAAATAACAAGGTTTTTATCTGTATTGACTGATAATGAGGTCATATTTAATAGAGCCGTAAGACCTCCAGGGTATTTTATCGACTCTGAATTAAATCGGACAGAATTACGATTTGTGGATGACGGGTTTATTGATATTCATATGTGTGTTTTGGGCAATAACACTTCAGATTCCTGAATCATCTTCCAGATTTTTTTTTTTTGCAAAGAAGAGTTTGTATATTCCTGGAGTTTTATCATAGATCGAAGCTAAGAAAGAGCAAGATTAAATCTTAAGGATTTTCAAAAAAGATGTACAGTCATTAGCATCATTAATCCGGATGCTTCACCCTCAGGACAAAATTACCTGGGCACAGAATTTCTAATTTGTACCAGTCGCTAAAGAGGTTTTGTTTCAGTAACAAGAATGCTTCATTTTTCCAGACAATTTGCAAATTAGGAACGAAGACATCCAGATTAATGAGGCTCCACTGTACATGAAATCATGCAAATGTACATGTACTTCTCATAATGAGGTCGCTAAGGCCTAGTGGTTAGCATGCTCAACTTCAACTCAAGAGGTCCGGGGTTCAAGCCCAAGCTACGGAACGTAGTCCTTCCCTATCTTTTGGATGAGACAGGAAAAAAAATCAAGGTCCCATGTTGCAGTAGGTGTCGGCACATTAAAGAACCCTCCCTGCTCCCTCCTGATTGGCCTATCATATTAGTGACAAAATATGCCGCTCTTCACCATTGCACCTGGCAAACTGAATCATAATTTATGAACATGTTTAGGAGTATGATACTCCACAAGGTTTTATGTTCTTCAACTCTCAGGCGGACAATCAAAAATTTTTCTCCAGAGGGCTAAGAAAAGATGAAAACAAACGAGTAAATTATGAGCCATTCTGTAAACTAAATGGCTCATATCTCGACAATAACCCCCTTGGAATATTTGTGGAAAATACATTATGTAGATTGTGAATGGTTTGAAGGCATGTTATATACAGACTAGATAGTCCAAATCAAAGCAAAACAACAAAGTTTGTGGTAATATAATTAGGATGAGTAATGGGGCGAATCAGATCAGTTCAAAAGTCCAAGAGCTAGAAGACTTTAACACAATTAGAAACCTAAACCAAGATTTGATTAACAGAACAGATGTGCTGGTGATGACTTTACCATGGTAACCTAGGCTTGGCACCATAAAACTTCAGAATTTACTCAAGTCTGAGAGTTTTCTCAACTTCAGCTTCACTGTCTATCAGAATTCAGGATGAGCATGAATTGAGAAAATGCTTAGAATTGAGTCAATTCTTAAGTTTTATGGTGCCAGACCTCAAGTGAAATTATCATAGTACATGTAGTTTGACATAGCATAAATGTTTCCAGTGTCTTTCAAAAGAAAAAAAAAAGAAAAAAAAAAGAAATTGCTGTAATCATTCCAATGTCAATAAGACAAAATACACCATATATACCCAGTTCAGTAGTTTGATAGAAGCAGGCACTTGTACATGTAGCAGTCAGTAAGACATTATGGGGTTTTCCTATTCCCCTTTCTAACTCAAACCTTATGGAGTTTTCCTTTCCCACATTTCTCACTTTATGGGATTTTCCTATCTCTCCTGTATCACTAAGACTTAATGGGATTTTCCTATCTTCCCTTTCATATTAAGACTAAATAGAGTTTTCCTTTCCCCCATTTCTCACTTTATGAGATTTTTCCTATCACTCCTGTCTTACTTACATGTAGACTTAATGGAATTTTCCTATCTTCCCTGTCTCACTCAGACTTAATGGGATTTTCCTATCTTCCCTGTCTCACTCAGACTTAATGGGATTTCTCTATCT
>JACSZP010010316.1:0-13926 GCA_016161895.1 Pinna nobilis
CTCCTGAGTGAGATTGCCTCCTGAGTGAGATTGCCTCCTCAGTGAGATTGTCTCCTCAGTGAGATTGCCTCCTCAGTGAGACTGTCTCCTCAGTGAGATTGCCTCCTCAGTGAGGTTGTCACCTGACTGAGGTGGTCCTTGGTGAAGTTCCTCTATATGTCTTTAAGGCAGTCATTACGACATGATAAAGTCCCTGTCTTTACACTAGTACATGTAAGAGGGGTGGGGGTGAAGGTAAGGCATAGATTGATCAGGTTTTCCTTTCTTTTGGTTTGAAAGTGAATACAAAGGTTCTATACATGCATGTATTTCACAGTAGGTGACAGCGCATAAAATATCTCTTCACTGCTCAATGGCCCAAAGTGCTGAGAACAGACTAGAATTTGAAGTGCTTCAGCATCATTCATGTGCCATTAGAAATAAAATTGTACACAATCAAATAACAGGACAGGAAGAAAAACTAACATTTCTAAATTTCTAGAGTTGCTTCCCTTGGTACCAGGAAGGACCACTTCAATATTTATCAAAAGAAGGGTGATCACAATTCCAATGATTTTTATCAGCATTTTATCCTCACTTATACTGATCACAAAAATCATAAATCCATAAATATAGATATAAAGTAGATACCGCGCTGACCTGACCAATAAAAAAGCCACTCTGACCAACTTATACAGATAACACAGTTATTTCTCTATTAGTTCTACCAGGACTAATTATTTACATGCCAAATTTACAGTTATTGGCCCAGTAATAAGTAACTCAATTACATGATTAGTTCAAGACTTAGGTCTGCAATAAATCGTTTTAAATTTGACAGAGTCCATTTAGATGTGGATTACCTTTAATGTACATGAAGAACTTCCCATATAAATCACCTGTTCTTTGATGGCGTACACAGGGGGTAAATTGATGCATTATGGTTTGAATCCTGGCGCAGTGGTATTCTCCACTTATCAAGGTGATATATTTCTCCGATTTTCACCAAGTTCTGTTGTATACACCAAAGTTACACCAAAATAAAAATAAAAAACAAAACCAAATACCAAAGTCAATGTGACTTTTTGCAATAAATGTGTGGTCAGTGCATCACATGCAAACACATCAAAGGCATACTGACCACTGAGAGGGTGTGGATTCCTTTACTTATTCCAGGTGGGCACAGATGTTTGTGCGGCTCCTTGATTAGTGTGTTTGCCTTCTGCTCATGAGATTTTGGGTTCGACTCCACACAGTGGTGGTTGGCATTTCGTTCAGATGAGACCGTAAAATCTGTGGTCCCATGTCACAGTAGGTGTCGGCACAGTCATTAACAAACCCTCACTATACTCAATGGCAACAGTTTCCAAGCACAGGCAATATTCATAGCTCTTCATTGGCACATGGAGACATCTCCATATAAGTGAAAGATTTTTTAGTGGGACGTTTAAGATAAAAAAAACAACAACATCTTATTCCTGGTCATAAACATCTGCATAATGTGACATTGAAGGTACACATATATAGATCACGCTGTAGCCTCCTGTTGTTGTATTATCATTTAATGTCCCACTGAGGAATCTTTCACTCATATGGAGATGACACTGAATGTCAGAGAAGGGCGAGAGATTTTGGTCTGTACTCAGCACTTATTGAGAATTCTTCAATGTGCCAACACCTACTCAGTACTGTGACATGGAATCTCAGTTTTTTAATGTCTCACATGCCTCAGCTGATGTTCAAATCCATGAACTTGCAATGTGAAGATGAACATTCAATTGTAAAGCCAAGATGGCTCTCCAACAACTGATGCAGATTTAAACTTATCAAATGTACCAGGCATTGAGTACAAAGACCCACAGGCATTCGCTGCTTCACCAGCAGTTACACTTAGCACTTAAGTTCATAATATTTACTCAAATACAGTCTCATCATGTCAGCAAATTTATGATCATATGGTAAAAAGGTAAATGAACGAAATAAGACTTAATGGACCTTACAAAATGGTGATTAGCCTGTCAGGGTACAGATCTACTGCTGAAGTCATCTAGCATCAAAGTTTATACTTAAGTTAAACAAATTAGTGTATTTAAACAAAACATTCCATGGAATGAACCTGGAACGGAATATGTGCTGCCATCTGTTGGTGGTTCCTTTGAGCACAATACATTTCTGTCACTAAATGAAGCGGTGCCTCTTTTCCCCACCACAAAATATCTTCTGCATAACATAAAAGCCTGAGTTCACTCAAATACATCATGATAACTCAACTGTTTCATTAAAAATATTCACAAATGTCAGAATTTTCTACATTTATCATAAGTCAGGTTTTTCATATCTTGGTACAAAGTCATACTTTAGTGCAACCACAAGGTTAATACATCTGAATAAGAAAGCAGATGTTTTATATAAACACACTCACATAGACTCTTAGATAGGTATGAAGTGGTAGATCTAAGTCTGAGGATGTCTAAGATTGGGAAACACGAGATCAAACATATCAGTGTTTGATTACAAACTTTTAGATTAATGTGAAACCCTGTCTGGTTTATGTTTAAACCCATTATTCTGTCAAAAAAGAGTGTAAAGTAAAACATGCTTTTGCGACCACCTGTAAATAAAGACCACCTGGTCATAAAACTGATAAAATTTTGCAGGTAGCATAAATAATCAGATATGACACATTTCAGTGGTTCAAATTAAAATATTGTCCAATATATCTGCCTAATGTGACCTAAATGAATTAATGCTTCCCAAAGTAACATTTTTTCTGTACAATTTACCTAAATGAAGAGACCACCTACCATACATGTATGTGACCAATTTTGCATCTCTTCATTGGCAGTTTCTTAAAACAGGTAAGGGCTGTTGTACATGACCTAGTGGTGAGCATATTCAACTTCTAATCAAGAGGTCAAGGGTTTGAGCCTAAGCCATGGTTGGCTGTCCCTGTCTCTTGGATGAGACAGTAAAAAACCAAGGTTCTGTGTCATAGTAGGTATCAGCACGTTAAAAAACCCTCTCTGCTCTAAGGCCATAAGTGCCGAGCATAGGCAAAATTTGTCGCCCTTCATCAGCACAAGGTGATGTCTCCATATAAGTGAAATTTTCTTGAGTGGGACGTTAAACAACAATACAACCAACCAAAGCAAGCAAGACTGCACTTAAGTCTATCATCTTAACTACTTCTATGTCTTATTCATAGACATATGCCTCTGTAACACCGTAGATACTGACCAATCAAAAGGGCTTTTTCTCATCTTTTTTGGAACACGACCCAGACACTGAAGCAATAGGGATTCTGCAACAGTGTTATGACAAATTTGGGAACATGTGCAATTAAGAATGCAATCTCTTGGACGGTCTCTTAAAACCGTCCGACTATACAAGTACAGTTGTTGCAGAACTGCCCATAGTCTAGCTATACTAAATCCAATTAGTCTGATAGTATTGGAGAATTTGTTACTGAGGTACTATGTAAATATTGGAGATCAATATCTGATATCAGAGGTGGGGTAGGCGGTGGGGTAAGCGGTATAGATGTTACTGTCCAGTGACATTCTTATGACAGCTAGATCAGCATCAAACACACTGCAATATACAGTCCTTGTTAAAATAATATTCGATATCCCACTCAAGAATCTTTCATTCAAATGGAGATGTCACTAAATGACAGTGACGGGCCTCAAATTTGAGCTTATGACTGGCTTTTAGGGCCAAGGAGAGTGAGGGCTGCTGGGGGAAGCATTATGACACTGGACCTGGTATGCACTCTTATCCAAAAGAGAGGAAAAGTTAGTTGCCTCAAAACTCAAAACAGAGATAGAATGATAAACAGACAGAGAGAGTGAAAAACAGAGAAGGTATGATGCGACAGAAAAAGAGACAGAAAGATAAACAGAGAAAGAGGATGGGAATCAGATAGACAGAGTAATAAAAAGAGAGACAGATTAACAAAGAGACAAAGAAAGAGGAGTGAAAAGGAAAAAATCTATAAGAAAGACATAGAGAGAGTGGGGAAGAGATGATAGGAGAGACTGGTAGAAAGGCAACCAAGTATGTAGGAGCATACAAAAACACAGACCCTCATACACATACATAACCTGTATACTTCTATATGCACCAATATGTATTTTCAACATACATACATACATATATGTACATACATACATACATACATACATACATACATACATATACAAAACATTAATACAAATAATTGTATACCCACACATAAACTTATACACATGTGCATACATGTCAATTCACAAGTACATAAATATCTAGGTGCTATTACAAATGAGCCAACATATGCTTGCTACATAATTAAATACATAATTTGTAACACAGTATAAATCCGTCCCAATCACTGATCAAAGATCTGTGTTATCTCTCTAATGCCCTGTTACATGAAACGATCAGACAGTGATGAAAATAAACTTACCTGAAAAAAGTGAAAAGTAAATATTCCATCCAAATGATAAATCGGTAACAGATTGAAAGATTCCATTTAATCTACACACGGTCCCTTACACAGTTTCAATTGATTGCGATACGAGCCTTCATCATATTTCACATGCATTATTGTTATATCGTCCTAGAAACATCAGCTGTATTCCATTTCTAAGTTCGTCCTGAAATGAAACAAAAGGATTTGTATTGTAAAGCCACATATTTACACAGAGATGAAAAACCCATTCTGTAAGCTGATTTTTACTTAATTAATAATTAAATACATTTTTGCACGGCATAGGGCGAAGCTGTCAGAATGTGTTCATGTTACCGTCACAGAAAAATAATAAACACTTCATCGTTTCAGCTCTAATCGGATACTTGGAACTCCATGATTTTCCAAGAGACCACTACACATTCCAGAGGTTTGGCAACAGCCGAATGACCATTGTATGTACTATACAAAGTTTAGCGTTTCAATACAGATAAATACAATTCAATTTGCTGCACTGAAGACGCAAAATCAATCTATCCTTCCCTTCCTCGTCGTATGTTATCTATCGCCATATCTTTATCCGAGGACTTAGGTATCGCTCTCTCGACATAATTGACTTTTTATCTGACCCTGATCCTGGTTCAATTCCCTTTCTCTGTATTTGTAATATCTCACTGTATCTAGGGAGCAGATTAACCTTGTGTAGTGTGTCTACCAGGACACGTTTTTAAAGCTTCAATTTACCTACATGCACAAATATAGTGGAACCTTGCCTACAGACCACCTCACTTAGAAGACCACCTCAAGGTAATGACAATCAAAATTCAGCCCATCTACCACTATAATGACCGTGTTTTCCTTCAAATCGAGAGGTCTGGGGTTCGAGCTCAATCCACGGTACAGTTGGCTGTCCTCGTCTTTCGGATGAGACAGTATAAACTGAGGTCCCATGTCACGAGCATGATAGGTTTATATAAATGCCCATCAATAATGGTAATGATTCTGATGATTGTGGTGATAGTTTTGGTGGTGATGATGATGATGATGATGATGATGACGACGACAACGATGATGATGATGATGATGATATTATGGAACCTGTCTTGAGAGGCTATGTAGTCTGAGAAACCAAAGAAAAAATTGTCTCTAAAAACACTATACTTGTATACCTTTCATCGATATAAGATACATGTACATGAGCTACACCTTTTTGCTGACTAGTGTTTGTATACAACAAATAATATCTTTTCTTGGCTTCTGTCTTTGATGTACAATATTTTGCCAGCAGACCATTTACATGGCTGCCTAACTGCATCATTGAACAAAACCAACACCAGTAAGCTTAATCAGATGCCATGAGAATCAATCAATCAAGATATTGGATTGTATCAGGATAGAATCTTATCTTTTTGCCAAATCAATTATTTATTTCAGAATTTGACTGATCATAAGCATGAGTGACAAGCATAGAAATTAACTTTAAATGTTTTCTCATGGTGACTGGAAATATTGCTTTTTTTCTGAGTGGAGAAGTTGGGCACTAACATACTTGTACATGTGCATCCCAGTGTATGCGCTCACTCAGATCAAATAGAAATAATCGCCTTGATGTCATTAGTTCCAGTTGTCAGGCTATCTTAAGATAAAGTGATGGAATCCCTGCACTCTCCAGACTGAGGTCAAAAGGTCAAGCTATGATGTCATCAAACATAGAGCACATAAAAAACAACATGAACGCTTAACCAAGATCTGATAGAAATAGTCACATCAATGTTTATAGATCCAGGTGTTGATTTATCATATAATAAAGGTCACAAGTTCACATCGTAATGTCATCAATAACCCAGCACAAAAAAAATAAATAAATAAAACGTGGACAAACAGACTCTGAGCAGTTGAAATTGTAATGCTGTGATGTTTTTATTTGTTATTTTAATGTACCACTCAGGAATCTTTCACTGGTATGAAGATGCCACCAAATGCCAGGGAAGGGCTACACTATTTACAAAACTTTGGGCCACTGAGCAATAACTTTTTCTTTAACAAAATTAGAAGCAATTCAATGGCATCCGATGACAACTCTATAGGAGTGAAAGATTCTTGAGTGGGACGTCAAACAACAATACAACAACAACAACTTTCACAGAATCAATGTGCCAATAAATCACTACATAGTGTGTTGAATGTCACTATGTAATTTGTCATTACATCAGCACTTACTGATCAACGTGTTCTAGAGCCTTCATTTTTATATCTTGCCTATATTTACATGGTACGCACCGACATCATTTTTCACATCCCCCAATTGATCAGACCCAAACACCTCTGGCGGAAATTAAGCTCCACATGCTAATGTACTTATCCTTTTTTATGCTACTAATCAATATTTCAAGGATGTCATATGGCCCGCTACAAGATTGATCACACTCGGCCACAGGTTCCCGAAAACATGCCAATCACAAAAACATTTCAAAGCCGAGGAAAAATGCTAAAACTCTAGTGTATTACAAAAAGAATCGATAGCTGATATGCATATTAAAATCATGAGCTTATCCAATTAATTAATTCCTCTCTATCAATCAATCACTTATGAGGCCCCTCTGTAGTCTTGTTTTTCTGAGCATCATCAGCATCACACATTCTGAATCTATGTTTTTTTCTTCTTTCGTCATGCAAAGATGTCATTAGCATTAAGGACGAAAACTTCGTATCTTAATACCAAAAGCAATCAATTTATCCTCCGTACAGACTTTTATCAAATATCACCGTGTTCTGAGCACTTTGTCTACTGCTTTCATTATCCTAACTAGTTTTTTTTATTTCGGTAAATCTGTTCGAAATCAGTGTGAAGCACTCTTAGATAAAGGTCTATAGGGCTATATATACTCTTGCTTTACTCTTATTCTTCTTAACACCTGTGATCTGTTTACATTGTAATTCCCAAAATCTAACATCAAAGCATCACCTTAACTTGTCTGGGTGGATTCTCCGGTCCTTTGGGTGAGACCGTAAAAGCCTACAGGGTAGGTCTGAAGTCAAGATACAATAGAGGTGCTGTTATGTCAAGAAACCCTCATTGTTTAATGGTCTATGCATAGGCCAAGCTTAGGCGATGTGTCCATATAAAATGTTGGCCTAATTTACAGATTCAACGATGGACTATTTTCATTGTTTTGTTTTACTCATAAACATTTAAGAGATATTACAAATTCCCCCAAATTCTGTATACCGGTATGTGTTTTATACACTTAGTCATTGGTGCAAATGATATACCATGGGGACAGAACTATATTTTGTTGTTTCTCTGTTTCTCTGTAATTTTTACTTTCTGTCTGTCTTTCTTTGTATCTCTCTCTTTCATCTCTTGGTCTACCTCACTCTTTCTATCTATCTTTTCAGTCTTTTATTTTGGTCTGACTTTCTCTCTCTCAAGCACAAACACACAAAACCATCGTACAACATACAAACCATTAAACCAGGCAATGCCTGTACATTTAAACAAACAACATGTAGTCATTTCCATTATTCTGAAATAATGTACACTCCAAGCTGCAGATAATTCACTGGCCCTTGTTATTTTAATCAAACTAACATCAAGCATCCGTGCTACCCACTTTACGATGCTAAATTTTACAGAAATGCACTTACAAAATGGAGGCAACAGGTCAAATTTGTCACGAGTAACAGGAGACATAAAGGACAGCGATGTTACAAATAATTTCCATTATCTCAACAATGGCTTATAATATTGTTCTGGAAAATGATTCATTAAAACTATATTGAAAAGAAGGTAACGTTCGCTAGCATCAAAGAACCTGCGTCAGGCTCTGCAAACACAATGGTGAGGGACTCGATCATGAAAGAATATCCACGATCCGGTATTGTAATCCATTATAATTGTGGTAATTATACCGCAGAAAGCCCATCTGTCAAAATTTGACATCTTTATCATTCTGTTGATTTTTTTTGGCCCATTGATCCAACTATTTTTCTTTTTAAGATCGTGCATGCTCCTGATATCTCAAATGACAGCTATTTCAATATTTCTGTTTTATTGTAGAATTGGTCTTTAAGTGGGTTGGTGGACAAAATCGATGCACAATCATGCAGACTGATCTGTTCGAATTGTTTTGATGGAATAAGCTGATCTAGCAGAAACGATAACTACTTTATACTCCAGGATGATTCCTCGTAATCGGTCGCACTTACAAATATTTATACAGGAAGTGGAATTATTTCGACAGCGTAACCTCATCTGCAGAAAACAAAAAAAAGAATCCTACGCTTAGTATGGTATAACTGACAGTTGAATATTGCCAATGCTCAAGGATTCATTTTCCTGTGTGGTACTTCCTGGAATAGATTTCCGAAGTAAGAAAAACCCCAATAGAAAAGATCTACAATCTGACTACTGCCACAAAATATGCAAATAAAAATCATACATGTGTATTTTTTTTTGTACATCCAATTTACGACAAGTTCATAACACTAGGAGGATCTTACACAATCATGTTGACACCTACTGTATCACAAAACCTGTTTTTACTGTTTTGTCCAAAAGGTAGGAAAAATCAGCTATCCCCTCTGAATCTCAAACCTTCAATATTCCATACCAAGGAAAAGAAATTTACAGTGGTCTCATCTCCTATTAAAATAAAACACGGGCAGATCCAGGATTTCTTTTTTCCAAGAGGTGGGGTAGGGGTCGAGATTGTCCAGTGGGAAGGGGGGAGGGTTAGAACTTATGGCAAGAAAAATCCAACCCTGTTAAAAAAAGCATTTAAGCATCATTGACCATATCATGCAATTTTTGTAAATAAATGTACTTTTCCAGGTTGGGTGGGTGTGGGGTGGTGTGTGTTCCGAGCATGTACTTCACCAATTAAATACTAAAAATGCATGGTATAAAGGATTTTGACTCACCTAAGCAACACACTGTGAAATTGACAGGAAGTCAGCTTTACAGATACATGTACATTTCATAGCCATGTGTTCAAGGGAAAGGAACAGTGACATCACTGAACAGCTGATGTGAGTACACAGGTAATTTACAGCAGTTGTTTAATGATAACCTCTATGTTATCACTGGAATGGCTGCAGTTAGAGCACCTGCTGTAATTTATTTAGCTGTGTTTTATTTGTATGCTTGTGTGGTTAGAGATTCACATCTGGATAAATAAACAAAACAAATGAGTATAATTAACTTTACTTTGTACCCTGTAGTCTTAGATGCTGCAAAAAGTAAATAGTGTTCTGGGGGAAATTTGAAAGTTGCAAATTTAAAATCAACAAAATATCTTTCCACAACATACATGTACTTGTACATGTAGCTGTGTCAATGTGTGGCATTACTTTTTTGGAGGAGAGGTTTCTAGCTTAATATCCACTTGATGTGTATTACAAAATTTTTAAACACTGAGGACTAAATCTTATTCAGTGGTGGACTGTACAGATAAAGTTTGAAAAGCCTTAATATGTGACCTCGCTTAAATAAAAGTACTTGAAATCCTTGCAATTAGCCCTACATGGATGGATCTAAAGGGGGAGTCAGGGGTGTCCCCCACCCTTGAATTTGCATTTTAGTATATACCATATATGTATATTTTCATTGTTCAATTATGCTTAGATATTCCTTTAACGAGGGTTGGTTTTTTATTGCCACAGGTTTATGTATTGCTGTTGAACATCATTCAAGATTATTTCACTTACGTGTATATGGAGATGTCACTGTGTGCTGGTGAAGGAAGACAAATTTGGCCTATGCTCAACACTTACATGTATGTTAGTAGAGCAAGGAGGGTTCTTTAACTTGTTGACACCAACTGTGACATAGGACCTTGGTTTTTACTATTATGTAGTTATAGTTCTCAAGTGTTTTGTTGTAAAGATAAGATGGAACATAAAGAGGATGGTACCAGAGTGATATACATGTAAGTATACAAACACTTAATGAGGTGTCATCTCACCTCATATACATGTACTGTAGCACTTACATTGTGCCATACATATATGTACATGTACATAAGTGTGTTGTTCCACTCAAGATTCACAAAAGATGTGCAACTTTATCCTTTATGACTAATTATATATGTACTTCAAACTTTGATGTCCTTTTTACAGTGGGAACAAATAGGAATACTTAGATACCACTGTAGAAGCAGGAGTGGATCTACATTAAAGGCCCAGGGATGCAAGGTTCCAGACCCCCACGGCCACACAACCTCACCACCATCCCCAAATTTGCAAAGTAGATACAAGTGCCCCAATTTGTAAAAAAAAATGAAGTCTTACATGTACATGTACGTGCTCATTAGAGAATAAAATAAAATATTTACAATACATAAGCTTAAAATCACAAGTGAATGGAAGAAGACAAATTTTAATTACACAGATTTGAGTGAGTCGGTTGTGTAACAGCAAACCAACCTTTTTTTATGGAAGGTCAAAGATCAAAATATGTCCACCTTCTCCCTGAGGTCTGTTATGAAAGCTTCAGTTAATATTATAATTATTAGACAAATGTAAGTTTGATGGTGGAAACTAGAGGCCTTTGTTGAAATTGTCCTTAAATGACCTCAAAGTACTTGATCTGTTTTTTAGAGATATACTTGAGAATGTAGAGCGTGAGACCAAGTACTATCCCTACAGATATGTACATCCTTATTCTCTTAAGAAAAGAATCTAATATTTTTTATATTAATTTGATGCATGTACATGTATTAACAAAATGCTTGGATGGAAAAGACTTCCTTATTGTTTTTTGTCCTTATTGTCCATTGTTTAACATCCCACAAAAGAAACTTCCACTCATACATGTGTAAAAATAAATGGTGAAGTCACCAAATGCCAGTGAGAGCTTCAAATTTTGGCCTAGGCTTGGCACTAATGGCTATGGAGCAACGAGGATTCCTTAACATGCCAATAACAATTACATGTTTGCAGACTCCGCGGTTGCCATCCCTGTCTCTCGGGTGAGACAGTAAAAACCAAGGTCCCGTGTCACAGTAGGTGTTGGCATGTTAAAGAACCCTCCCTGCTCTACGGCCAGCAGTGTCGAGCATAGGCAAAATTTGTAGCCCTTCACCGCCACACGATGACGTCTCCATATGAGTGAAATATTCTTGAGTGGGATGTTAAACAACAATACCATACCATATATGTTTGCAGACATGGACCCTTGGTTTTGCTATCTCATAGAGGCTAGTTAGGGAAAGCAAAACAGTCTGTATGTCTACAGTCTACATGTGCAGAAGTTAAAGCATTGATCAATTCTTGTCACAATACACTATAAGTGGTTAAGTATATGTTACTTCATATATTAAGGTGCCAAATAAAAACCAGAAACCTCACTTCCATACCTAACTATACAGTGAAATAAAATGATATTACATAACTTGTGAAATTATTCGTATTCCGTTGCAGAATTTTCATTGTATTTGTCATGTAAATCTCTCATTTTGCATCCAATGCAATGAGCTGCAGAAGTGCAGCGATATGCAGTTCAAAAGTAGGCTACAAAACCGTAGCAACAGTGTTGTCATGGCAATGATTTACTATCCTATGACAAAGTAAAATTCTTTCAAATGCATGATCACCAATTCTTACTATTCATGATAACATGTACACGTTCAGGCTTCTTTTAAAAAGTTTAAATGTAGAGACACTCATAGGCATCCTAAGCCTGTAACTTGACATCACTGACTGCCAAAACATGACCCCAGATTGGTTGTGTTGTTGTCTAATGTTCTATTAAAAAATCTTTCACTCATATGGAGACATCACTGTGTGCCAGTGAGGGTCAACAAATTTTGCCTATGCTCGGCTCTTTAGGCCGAAGAGCAGGGGGGGATTCTTTAACGTGCCAACACCTACCACGGGTATGAAACCCGTGACACCTGAAAGACAGGAACAGCCAACTGCGACAAGGCTTGGGCTCAAACCTGGGACTTCTCGATTCGAAGTGAAATGTGCTAACCACGACCATGGCAGCCCTCCTTGTATAGGCAAAGACTTTAATGTCTAATGACTTAGCTTGTCTCAACCTGAGTTACAACCCAAATCTCCTGCACAGGTGCTCTGATCAATAAACCACTGTGTATAAAGTAATAATACCTTACTGGACAGCTCACAGTAGCATATTTGAAGCCCTCACTGGCATTCAGTGACTTCTCCATATGAATGAATGATTCCTAAGCAATTTGTTAAACAACAACAACAACTTGACATCTTGACAAGAGTTTTCAACCATACATTATATACATCATTTTCATCAATATACATGACCATCATCACAAACAGAGAGATTTAACCCAGTCAGTTGAGCGCCAGACTTCCAAACATGGGGGTTCCTGGTTCGATCCCAGTTTGTGGCCAGATTTACAGGGGTAAGTCTCTCCGCCTGCTCTATGCCTAGATGGAGGGTAAACTGTCTAGGGTGTATAGTGGATACCTTCATCAGTTGTGCAAGTGTCATAGCACTATAAAAGCCATTGGAAATACGGCCCACTCAAGAAGGATAATAACACACACTTGACATCTCTTTCCCCGCCTCACAGGGACGAGTGGCAAGGGCTTTAAGGAGTCATGCCACTCGTTAAATCAAGTCTATAGATAGATAGATCACCATTACAGGGAAACACTACATGTGTAGCCCACATGTATACTATAGACGAATAAAAATCAGATCATTTTGTTACTGGTATTCAATTTTTGATTTTCTGTGTTCATCTCCACATCATTACTCAACAATGAATTTAATTAATGTCGTATTTAATTCTATTTCTCAAATCCCTTCAGAGGTACCAGTATTGACAAAGAGGTGTTATTTTCATGAACTTGAGTGTTCAATAATACAAGTTTCACATAGAGGAAAAAATCTATTCACCAGACAACAATTACATGACTATATACAGTAATTGAGATACATTTACATACAACATAATTCTCAGAGTTACAATTAAGTGGATGAACAGTACAGGTATACATATACCAGGAAAAATAATCAATTACCTTAAAGGTGAAACATGTTACATTTTCATACAACAATTTGGGGTTTTTTTTCAACAAAAGGAAGTTAGGTTTATTATACGGTACATATTTTGATATTCATATACATGTACAGATATTACAGTGTGCATAAAAGCAGACATGCAAAATTCAAATACATGTGTACCTCTGGGACATGTATTTAAAAATGTTTTGTGTACAAAGATTTCCCTCAACAAGACTCTTTGTGGTCAGATTTGGTTGTTTGTTTGTTTCATTTGATATTTTTTCACTCACGCACTGACCCGTCCAGGTTCAACTGTCCTGACAATATGCCAAAAACCCTTACTAGAAATCTGACAAACTTGTATTCACAATTCGACTTGATCCAGACTTGAACCAACTAGAAATGAGAGGTTTTAATATTTATACATCGCTATCTTATCACTGGGTCAACCCCCCACCCCATCTTCCAACTATAGGCATTCTGTAATAGTATAAGGAAGATTACAAAG
>JACSZP010010319.1:0-10824 GCA_016161895.1 Pinna nobilis
ACAATGGAATCACATTTATCAAGTTTTTGAACATTTTGCATCGTTTTGATGATTTATTCATATCGTTTTATCCAGGTTGCCCTAAAGCTGAATGCTAAACCCATTGTGCTTTGAATTATAAATTTTCTCTCATCACTATTTAGAGTCAAGCCAATCTTAATAATGTGCGAAATATTGGCAGTTTGTATGAGGGAGGCATATGGTATGAACTTTTTCCAACCAGGGTAAATGAAAACTGGATGCAACTTTAAGAATGGCATAAGATATCAATATGAAAAAGTCATGCTTTTATTCCATGCTTACAGGGATACCAAGTGTTGAGTAACAAGACCCTGTAGATTAGTAATGGAGGCTTTAATCTCCCATTTACCAAAAGTTGACGACAAGGCTTTGGAATTTGATGTCACTATTCAAGATGCTCAGTTCAACCACATGGGTCGCTACTTCCTGCGACTGTCGATTCACAGCCTACATACTGAGGACTACAGTACGATACAGGTCAGGCAGGACAATGATGGTCTGTTCAAGTTTGAAAATGAGGTGGAGACTGATGTCGTCAGGCAAGTGGAATCACCAAAGCTGTGTAAATTCACAAAGAAAAAGTTCACATTCAGACTGCCAACTGGTAAGATGAAATTATTTACGGTAACATGTATTTACACCACATTAAGTTACATAGAATTAATTAATAGATCCTCTTTCTTGTCTTGAAAAAACGACCAATATATACATGTATAAGACATTGTACCCCCAAGGTTCAAAGTTGAAAACTGTACTACGATTGTTATGTATGGGTATAGAGTAAAATCATTATTATTTCTCATAGCCAATCTTACATGCTTAATCATGATAGATATCAAATTTTGTTGAATTTGAAACAATACTTTTAATTACATGTATATGTATTTCCTGTAAGTTTCTATAGTCTATGATTCCAAAATTACATATCACTGATACCGAAGTGGTTCCTAGAAAATGTTATGATACCTTAACTTTTGTAAAAGAAATTCAAAATCAGTAAGATTTGGTATAGTAGATGACTATAGTTTACAAATCTCTTCACTGCTTGAGTTCTTAAAACAGCATTAGATGACTTCTGCATTCATGTGCACATTCAGTCTTGGAAAAAGCACTAGATCTGACATATACATGTAATGTTTCACTGAATAGAATGCTGAATTACTTGTTCAATTGCAGCCGTTGAATCATCTCCACTGATTTTGGCAAGAATTAAATTCGCAGTTATTTCATCTGAATTTGGCTATGGACTGTACACAGGGCTCACTCTGTAGGTAGCCAATGTAGCCATTGACTAATTTTGGGGGAAATTGGCTAAAAATAATTGTAATTGGCTAATTTTTTGGCAAACAATTTTTCATTAACTGCTGCGTAAAAATGGTACTTTTTTGTACCTTGTGATGGGTCGTATATATATTAAAATAAGTTAAGCCTATCTGTTGAGATATAATTAAGCAATGAATGCCAAGAAATGTAAAGGGGATAATTCAAAATGTAGACATTAGGTAATGATGCTTAAAGTGGCTAGCAGATGTCAGTCTTTGTAAATTATCAAAGACATGCCACCTACTGATAAATGTTTTTTGGCTAATAAAATTATCCATTGGCTTAAAAAAAATTTTGGTTGGCTAATTTTTTGGCTAAAAATTGTCTTGGTCCAGGGTGAGTCCTGCTGTACAGTGGGTGTTACTGGTCAGTGGGGAAGCTTACTCCTCCACTGCACCCGATCCAACCTCTTGATTTTCAGAGCTCCATGTTTATTCAGTGTTAACCAAATTAGTAAATTGTCTTCTGGTTCTAATCTGCCAATTAATACCTTGTTATCTGTGATTTTCATGTTAATTCTGTTACAGGATTCTGTAAAAATGACAAGAACCATGATGTCTACTTACTGGTGGAAGCTTTTAGTCTCCCTGAGGACGGAGGAATGGGTCGTAAACAGGGAGAGGGCAAATTTGCAATATACCCTCGACCAAATGCACCAAAAATCAAAGCCAACGTGGATCCTGGTGAAGAATTTTACAGATACATAGATGTGTTGTCGTTACTGCGCACTCTTAGCACAGACAGTGTTGAGATGCATTGTGGGAGAATAAGATGTATATATGCTCTGAGGGAAGTAATAATCATCCGGAGGACACCACCAGAGACTCCTAAGATAGCGGTACATAGACCCACCCCATCTCCAATTCCAGTGAGGCGGAGTCAGCCTACACCCATTCCACGGCAGCCCTCTCCTGCCACATCATGGGGAGCTGATGCTGTTTCCTTTCGTGTTCCAAAGTCTCCGGACCATGCTCCTCTATCAGATGGTAAAACGGTGAGTATCTATTGACATATCTGTTTATGGAATAGATCAGATGCTACCATCTGCTGAAAAATATGTAAATGATCAAAATATTTAACTAAACCCCTAAAAATTTCTGCATATTTCATATTATGCAACCTTTTTTATTTTCTTACAATTTCATGTTAAGTAAAAAAATTCACAAATATTTCATTCAGAACATCCACAAACATAGATATCTTTTGTGTATACAGTCTAACCTGTTTTAGGAGACTGTCCAAGGGAAGCAGCAAAAAGGGTCACAATATGACAGGTGGTTTCTTAATTCAGGTGATTTATATAGGAAAAATTCATTTCGGGAACCATACATTTAGGTCACATAAGACAGGTTTTCCTTGAATTCAGTGGGTCACTAAGGCAGGTTATACTGTATTTAAAGATAATGTACCATTGATACTTTCCGTGACTTAAAAAGTGGTCAGTGGTTGAGATGTTAAAAATCCCTTAAACATAATGGAAGATTTCTCACCATTCTTACTTATCAAAAGAGGTGTACTTAGAATGTTGCTTCTATTCAAGTAGAAGAATAATGTAAGAAAAAGGATGGTAATTTATCTTTAAATTTCTGAATAGAAGAGTTATGTCCCTTTAATACATTCTTTGAAAATGTTGTGGGTCATCATATACTATTGGTGTATAAGGAATTATTTGAAAGTGTTTTTCAATGAAACATGTACATGTACTTTGATTAAATACCACTTGTAGCGGTTATGATTTAATTCTGTTTCCACAGTTAACTGAGGCACCACTTGATGATAAGGACCGCAGCACTTTCCAAGTGGAGCCATTTTATCGTCATGTGTCATTCAAAGGCAATGAACAGATAGATGTGATTTTGCATGGAGCTTGTAAACTGCCAAACACAAAAGATGGAGATACACCAAAGCCTTATGTGATGGTGTGAGTAGAAGTCACTACATAACAGACATTATCATAACACAATGGTCATCAAATCTTCTTGTACAGATATAGGAGACCCATGGTAGATAACTTGACTTCAGACCAGAAAATCCTTGGTTCACGTCTCAGCAGAGGCGACTGGTTTTTTGTTGTTGGTCTATTGGAGTAGACAATAAAATCCTCATTCTTTGTCTTAGTAGGTGTAAGTGTAGTAAAGATCCCTTCAACTCGCTGGCCATAAGTGGCAAGCATACGCCAAAATTTGAAGCCCTTCACCAGTATTCCTTGACATCTCAATACCAGTGAAAGTTTCTTGAGTGGGATGTTACAAAATCACAACAAGAACAAGTACACACAGACATCAAGTCAGATATCTACAATTTTTGATTAGGTTTGAGGAAAACAGTTTGTTTTAAGGTCCAACAGATCATCTGCTTCTGGAGATCTTAGTTGATAACTATTCTGCCAAACCCCACTCAATGTGTCAAAAATTCAGTGGGGGAGGGGGCATTTGGCTTTTTTATCTGTCTGTTTTTCTGCAAATCTTAACTACTACACTTTACTTCTACACTTGGTATCAGAATAATGATTCCATGGCTTCTTTTGATTTAAACCTTTACATAGATTTATATTTCCTTTTCCAAAGTTGTTATCTCCCTTGTACATCAAAATAAATCATCATTTCTGGGGCTAAATTGCTGTTGGTTGTTTAATTATGGGTCATGATTCAGTTCTTCACCTTACTTGGCCAACACCTAGGCCATTAATTGCATAAAGCAGTAATATCGATTCTGGTGGCATGTAACAAAACAGGGGAGATTACTTATAGGGAAGGGGAATATGGCATGTATGTGATTTATACTGTTGTTATATTATTTCAGTAAAACAAAAGAAGATGATTCTAAATTAGGTGCTACAACACATACATCACTCCGTCCTACCAGCTCTCCATCCTGGGAGGAAATGGTAACCTATCAGGTAGAGGAGCGGACAGCTGGGGATAAAAGTAAGGGCTGTTGCCTTATTGGCATTTTATCATCCTTATAATTCACATCATGTGTGTAATTGTGTTTGTTACTTAGAATAAACCTCACGTGCACATGTATGAGTTTATGTATAATTTGTGTATAAGTTGAATTAGTTGTTCTGTGATGCACCAGTTCTTTATTCTATGGTCAAAACTGAATCAGGGATTGAATTTTTCATTCAAACAAACAGGGTTTTCTGTAACTGGGTTATAAAATGAATAAAGTTATAACTTAGCTGAGAAATTAATGTCATTTCCAAATAAGGAGGATTTCAATATAATTCAGGGAACAGTATAAGTGTGTTTCACTGTATCTTTCTAGCCTGCCTTTTTCATTAATCCATTGCCAGTTCTTTGACCCTCTGTGCATATAGACATATCACATAGCAGTATTATAGTACTTTTCTGCATTTTTCATATCTTTGTAATGTTAGAAATCCTCAGATATATAATGCACCTACAAATACAATGTACTATTTCCATTTAAATTTAATAGTTACTGCTTTTCTACTTAGAAGTCCCACCCAGGTGTTCTTAAACCATCTTGTTTCAAGGGAACTAACTCTTTTTACTGGTCCACATTCTGAGAAATCTAGCTGTCAAAACAATTATGCAAGTGTTGATAATAAGGTACCAGGTTTGATGGAATGAATCTTGCATCATGGGAGTAACTATGTACAAACATACAGTAGAACTTTGGCAAAAGTCAATCTCATTAAGCTGACCACATCACATGACTGATGATCAAATTGCAATATGTCTGTCATTATTCCAAGCTATCTTGACCTTAAATAATCAGACCAGCAAAGTTCCAATGCATTTTCAGGGCTACATCCTACATGTGGATGTGAACTAAATACCTGCTTCCCCAAATTTGCTCCCTAAACAAATCACCTGAATTCAGAGCCACCACCACTTGTACAATCTCTTAAAACAGATTACATTTTACTTACAGCTTTGGTGCTATCTGTTGCTGATGGACCATCTAAACAGGAGCTGGTGGACTATCGCATACCCATCAACTCACTACAGCCATTTCATCAATATCATTTGGAATTGGTCAAGGTACAAGAGCATTAAATATCTTAGCTTGGGCTCATATGAGCTCACTTTTCTTCCACTGTGTTAACACTATTAGTTCATCTATCTACCTCTAATGTACATAGTTAGTTTTTTGTATCTCTTGATTGAAGAGGCATATATGTTTTTTTAAATGGTTTGAGTCAAGGACCTGTCTTCTAAGTTGTGAATCAAAGATCAATATCATTTTATTTGGAAATACATGTACCTGTATATGCCTACAGATGGCACAGATGCTGTTCTTTTGAACACTTTCACACGTTTGCCTACTGAGTGTGACATCAGGATTCGAATCCATGTAGTGCTGCAGTTGTCAGACCCCTCATTACTCAATGACCATAAGTGCTGAGTATAGGCCAAATTTGTTACACTTCAAACGGCATCAGTGATATCTCCAAATAAGTGAAATATTCTTGAATGGGACATTAAACAACAATACAATACAATGTCACTCTAAGTGCATATGGAACAGAGCAAGAACAAATTCCAATGTACACATTTGTCTACCAATTAAAGTATGCTTGTTTTTGAATTTCAGCCAAAGAAAGGAATAGATACTGGTGTGAGGATGTTCATAACAATCACCAGGAAACTACCACAGTTAATATATGATCCAGCATGTCCTAATTATCTGGGCATAGAGGTTAGTCTCTGTACTGAACCTGTACATTTTCCTTTTCATATCATATTGATAATTAACCCTTTCATTTCCCCCCCAGTTTTCTCTATTTGATTCTCTCAAAGAAAAGCCTAACTGTCCATGCTTAAAAGGGTCTTAATACATGTATACATATGTATCATACAAGACCTAGTTTCTCATTCAACATACAATGTAATAGACATGATGTGCTTCTACCACATCTAACAACTGTGTGTGATATTTCTGAGCCAATGTGATTTGTAAGTTTGAATAAAAGAGAATAATGCAATGAACAATTATCCTGTACTGACCTTTGTAATATTGACCTTTCTTTGTCTGATACTAACAGGCACTCCTTCAGTCTGTTCAGAAGCCTCTACAGTCTTCATTTGGTCCTCTCATTGCAGTAGCTAGGATTGTACCAGACTTTCACAATTACAGGTAAGTACAATCTAGTTAAGATATTATCTTTCTTGCTTCCACATTTCTGATTCTCTGCTGTGAAAGGATCTTACACAAATCATCTGTGGTCATGATATGATGACACTGTGTCATGACCTTTTTGTTCAAGATTTAAATTGAATATATATATATGAACTGCCTATTGAGGAGCTCTGGCTAATAGATTTGTTGACAAATGAAACTGGGAGTTTTTACTAAAGACTTCTGATGCAATAATGCTGATGTGGCATGTAGAACTGCAAGCATGAAATGGTGACTGCAGTTGATAGACCATATAATATACAGCAGAAATGAGCAGTTAGCTGTAATTCAAATGAAAATCAGTGAAAAGATCAGAACAGCAATGTATTTGAATTTGTGTTCTGTGCTGTAATTATTAAATTATTATTGTGTTCTGTCCCTGTAATTATTAAATGAACACTTGTCTTGAAAAAAAAAGATTCATTTAAAAGATTTAATTGTCTTTGATAAATAAGATAAAAATAATCAATTATTGTAAATAGTTAAGTTATTCCAGGTTCATTCATTCAAGTCTTTAATTTCTGTTTTACAGAAGTAATTATCTGATAACACATCCAAGAACAGCAGGTGTCAGCATGACAAGTGTTGCATTCCCTTCACCACATCCATCTTCATTTACCGTCCCACCTAGGACAAAACATGGATACCCACAGGTAAGTAAACACATGATTCTTGCTGTATTTCTTACTCTGACTCTCTCTCCACAGCTTATCATCAATAACAAGTTTGAAAAAAAATATGATGTGCCTATGATTCAATTTCACATACATTTGTACTTGGTTTTGATATTGACCCTGTCAGTTGGCTAAGTTTTTACAGAGATTTAGAAAAATCAAAATATGGTCAAATATTAAACTTTTTTCCTTTCAGAATTTTTTTATTTTATTGTTAAAGTGTAATATCTGTAAGATGTACATATGATTTATTTTCGTAATAAGTGACTGTTCAAAAAGTTTAAAGACATCTATTTACCACGTATATAATGTAATAAATATACCTATTTCAAATTTAACATTTTGATATACTATAGATATCAAGTATTTGTTTTTGCTTTACAGATCAGCTTACCTGGTCGACCCGATGTTCAGCCAACTTGGAATCATCCATATTTGTTCTGTGATGAAAGAGACAAAGCAACCTTATTTACACCAAGTGCAGCACTGGTTATAGAGTACTATGTAGCAACTGCTGGTAAGTTGCGGAAAAATTATTTGTACAGCTTTCAATTTAAAATGAAATGTCAAATATGAAAGTTACAATTTTTATTTAAATAGAAAGTTCCAAGATTCCTTGGATGGTTATTGATATAGTTGACTAATTATGTCAGAGAAGACATGAATGCAAATCTACCCTTTGGGCTGTCAGAAGTAATATCCTTTTATAATATTGGCCATCAGAAACTTTTTCAAAAAAGGGAAGTTAAAAATAATCTTCGGGAATAGACCACCAGCCTTCCAAAGGAAAATTCTAAAATTTTGTCACAATCACCCCCAACTATGTATGTACATGTATGTGGCTTAATATCTTGGGTCTGCATGTACTTGTATAGAACATACTTTTTTTAAAGTTTTTTTTATGTTCTAATTTGCATGATACCATGATCGACCAATGATACAAAAGAAAATACCCAGGAAAAAAAATAAAGATCTATTATAATATACAACATGTTTTTTATCAATTGTCATGGTTAACTTAACAGCCATGACAGACCAGTTTTGGAGAGTAAAGAGTCCTATGGGATTCTCAGCACTGCAGATGGACAAGGACATGTACAAAGAACTCATCAAAGATGAAGCATCCAAGGGACTCAGAATAGAAAATCTGCCCATACAGGTGTGTATATGTACAAAATGTAACCTGACATGATGGGTCAAATGTTGAAAAAGTGAGTTATGCACAAAAATAAACAAGACATGTCAGATTTGTATGAGAGGGTCATTTGGATGAGAAGACACAAACTCCAAATTTGTAGGTAACCACGATATGTACACATCTTTAACACAGTCAATTTCCTTCCTTTATTAAATTTATTCATTTTGGAGGTACATGTATATAGATTTTTCAATCGTCAAAGATATGGCATTTGTTTATTGATAACAATTGTGTGGTCCTATCAATGAAATTTATTTAAGTACAATGTATAGCTTAATGCATGCAATTCAGAGTGTGATGTGATCATTCAAATATTTGGAATAAAATCCATGTGCCACCTAATTATTTTAAACTAGGTGTAATAGCATTCGTTATATCTTAATTAGAATATTTGCTGTCTTTTAATTCTGGCCATTATCCATCTTAGATGAAATATTCATTAGCTACATGATGGAAGTGTGAGTTTATTGACTACACCGGACACCTGTCTTGAGACACAACCCTCCTCACAACCAATATGTGGTCTTTGATGATAAATGTTCTCACTGTATTAACTTATTGTTCATTGTCATTTGGTATCTAGAGACAGCTAGTCTTTGATGACAATGTTCTGTTTGGCCTAATTCACTTATATGGAGACATAACCACGTATGGTCATAGAACAGGGAAGGTTCTTTAATGTACTGACACATACAATGACACTGCACCTTGGTTTTTCACTGTTTCATCCGAAAGACAGGGACAGCCAACAGCAGCATGGCTCAGATTTGAGCCTTAGAACTAACAGCCAGAAGATGAACATGTTATCCACTAGGCAACTGCAACCACTCAAGGTAGTATTCAAGGCATACAGAACACTATATTTACTTCAATGATCATGACATATATTTACCTTTACACACAAGGTTTTTCAAGATTATCCAGGAGTAAGTAATTAGAGTAGTTAAGCATTGGAATTACAATGCTGGTACTATAAGAAAAATTACCAAAATCAGTTGATAGTTCTAGTATTTACCCTTAAGTTATACATCAAGCAAAATTAGACTTTATTATTTGTGTTAGGCATGTTTCCCCATTTACAATAGGGATTATTAGATATCAGTATTTTTAGTATATGTCAGTAGTGTTCTTTTGCTGTTTTAATAACATTAGTGCTTACCAAAAATATGCAAAGTGTTTCTATAGAATGAAGCAAGACTTATCTGAAGAACAAGGATTTGAATCTATCTTTTGCCAGACGATATGTCTGGTCAGAATGGTTTCAAGTCTTCCTTGGCCTTGGTTAGGCGTTGAATTGAGATATTGATTTGAACCTGACTTACCCTAGGTTGGACATCTAATAGATGAGAATCTGTCTGGTACCAGACAAAACTTTTGGTTAACATTAAGAAAAAATATTGATTTGGTTCAGTCCAATATCTAAAGGAGTAAGGTTTTAATTTCCTGACTTGTGCCTGTCTAGATGTCAAGAAATTACGTCTAGGACTCAGGTTTGTTACTGGCAAAGAGTTCAGTTTTCATGTGATGCACATTTTTAATTTTTAAAGTTGGAAAGCCTTTCATTTGAAGATTAAGAAACAGGTCATTGTTTCATCTGGATTCGAATTCACAACATTTAAATTGTACTTCAAAATTGAACCGATAAAAGTCATAAGTATTGACAGAATTCGCAATCATCTAGGTTGTTAGCTTCATATTGATTATGCTTTCCACCCATCAACCCAGACTAATTTTAAGTTTTAGCTTCCATACACATGTTTATCTGAAATGTCAAAGTGAAAGGATCCAGTGCAGTTCCTCTGAAATCACAATCTGATGACTCTGTGTCATGACCTTTCAAACCAATGACTTTGTAGTCTCCTATCTTGTTGTTGTGGTTGCATTGTTGTTTAATGTCCCACTCAAGAATATTTCACTCATATGGAGACGTCACCATGTGCCCATGAAGAGCATCAAATTTTGCCTTCGCTTGGCACTTATGGCTGTAGAGCAGAGAGGGTGTTTTTTTTAATGTGCCAACACCTACTGTGACATGGGACCTTGGTTTTTACTGTCTCATCCGAAAGACAGGGACGGCCAAACACAGCATGGCACTGCACAGATTCTAACCCCGAACCCTTTGATTCAAAGTCAAACTTGCTAACCACCAGGCCATGGCAGCCCCTCCCATTTTGAGAAGTCAACATATGATAACATGCCGCTAATTCAATGTCATCTTTAATGGTGATATTTCTACAGTGATTTGCAATAAGCATTTATTTTTATTGGTTAATAACTGCTCCAGGGGCCTCCGTGGCCGAGTGGTTAGCATGTTCCACTGCGAATCGGAAGACTCGGGTTCGAGCCGCGTTAGCGCCACTCCGCGGTTGGCTGTCCCTGTCCTTCGGATGAGACAGTAAAAACCGAGGCATTGTGTCACAGTAGGTGTTGGCACGTTAAAGAACCCTCCCTGCTCTA
>JACSZP010010319.1:16040-33756 GCA_016161895.1 Pinna nobilis
AAAGCCGAAGCCCCGTCTCACAGTAGGTGTTGGCATGTTAAAGAACCCTCCCTGCTCTATGGCCAGCAGTGCCGAGCATAGGCAAAATTTGTAGCCCTTCACCGGTAAACAATGACGTCTCCATATGAGTGAAATATTCTTGAGTGGGACGTTAACAACAATACCATACCATACCATCATACATAGAATGACCGTACCACTCCCTCTAAACATTCTTGCAGAAATCTTTGTCCTTTAAAGAACTATAGTAAACATGAAGTCTAGATGTATGATTCATTCTCTGTTATTTTCACACAGATACACTTTTACAGCTACATATGTACATGTATTTCTTACTCCTTTCTTTTGAAAGAATTATACAATCAATGAAAAGGGTGGATTAGAACTGACACCTTCCTTAGTTTTCAAGCACCCCCATGCCACACGATTCTAGTACACATACAAGGAATTGTACATTACCAATATCTAAGTACTTTGTAAAGTTGTATAATTGATTTACAACTAGCAAGCAAAGGATGATGTTATACATGTATTGTACATGCACATGAAAAAAAAATGGTTTGAGATAGTTGTTGTTGTATTGTAGTTTAACATCCTGCTCAAGAATATTTCACTCATATGGATTCTTCACTGTGTGCCGGTGAAGGGCGACAAATTTTGCCTATGCTCTGCATTTATGGCCGTAAAGCAGGGAGGGTCACCTGTGCCAACACCTACTATGACACAGGACCTTGGTTTTTACTGTCTCATCCAAAAGACAGGGATGGCCAACCGCAGAGTGGCACTGAGGGGATTCGAACCCCAGACCCTTCGATTCAAAGTCCAACATGCTAAACACTCGGCCCTGGAGGCCCCTTTTCGAGATAGGCATCCTGGAATTAGATTAATTTTCTTTTTATTATATTTATCATTTTGTGGCAGTTTTGTTGTTGTTGTTGTTGAAGCCACCAAGCAGATATGTTTGAACAGTCTGTAAAACAATTTGATAAAAATGGCCTTATAAACAAATAATACAGGGAAAAAATGAATTATCATACATGTATGTTAATGTGTAGCTTATTGAATTATATAACTTTTGCTCATGAAGAATAATGAACATTCAATCCTTATTGTCTTTTAATAATTCTTTTCAATGAATATTTTATTATTTTCTGTTGTACTCTGAGATAAGAGGTACAATACCTTTCATCTCCTCTTTTTTTTTCATTGTGAAAAAGACTGAAGAATAAGGGGAGATAAATCTTACACATCATGCATATTTTCCTCATTTCCATAATTTCAAGTCACTTACATGTATGTGTTCAATGCTTCTGCAGTAACAAGATTTTCCTAAAAATAACTGGATGTTTGAATGTTTCACAGTCACAAGTTTTACTGAAAATGGTCATGATGAACTTCATATTCAAATCTGTGAACACAATGTAAAATAAGTCAGCATGTTCAGAAACAAACATGGATCTGAAAACTAAAGATGAAGTTGAGAAAGTATCTCTCAATTATTTGTAAAATGTGTTGATTTATTGAAAGATGTTGGAAAGGGGTGTTACTAGAGAAATAAAACATCCATAGTTCAAGTTCTTATATATCTTTATAATTTTTTCAAATTATGTTTATGTTTCTGCTGACTTATATGTTGGATAGATCCCTAGGTTTTATTTTCGTCTAGTTTAGTACCAAAGTTCCTCTTCCACAAAATACATCTCAGTATTTTCTTATACATGTACATGTATAGTTAATAAAATAATATTGGGCATGGTGTAAAGTACTGGTAGCTTAAAAATTAACTAAGTTTGTCTTTGCAATAGATCTTTCTTTTTTACCAATTTTAGGAAACTGATATATCAAATACATTTAATATGTATACTTAATACATGTACTAAGGAGAAAACCTCACGAATCGGACCACAGTTTAAGCCAGTCACTTTGGTTATCTTGATAGTAAATTCCACTGTACTAAGACCACCTCATTAAGCACACCAGTTTTGGACTGTCACTTGGGTGGTTCTATAAATATTAGGTACCACTGTGCTTCGAAGATCACCTCTCTGATCAGAACAGTTTTCACCAGTCACATAGGTGAACCTAACAGCCAGGTCCCACTATTGATATGGTATGGTAATGTTGTTTAACGTCCCAATCAAGAATATTTCACTCATATGGAGACGTAGGTCCCACTATTCATGTAATGTAAGGAAAATAATATTTAGTAATGGTATTCATTTATAATTCCAATTATTACTTGTATCATTATTATTATCAATTTTGTATGAATTTTAATGTGTTGTCTTTATCATTTTAATTTTTACTTTCATTGAATGAATCTTACTTTACCTGTACTAGAAAAAAAAAACCAGCAGGTAAACTTTTTAAATCTTATTTTAAGTTTAAATACATCTCTTATCATTTTTGTTCATGTAAAAAGGGATATTTTTGTAAATCTGTATGTAGGAAAATATGCACAGGTACATGTACATGGATGAAAATTAACACCAACTACGCAATCTGATTTTCATTATTCACTATACCTGATATTGCAACATTTACATTATACATTTAATTTTAGACCACTCATTTTATTGGAACAGACCATACAAATATGTATTTCATAAATTAAAACAGACTTTAAAGTCTTACAAGAAGTTTGTGTACTTTAAATCCAATCAAAACTTTTCTTCTAACCACCTGTTGATCATGTGGTGACATGTTTTGGTTACCAAGAGGCCATTTGTAAACAAAAAGGGGGTTTAATCATGTGGATCTACCTTAGGATTATAATACCAGAATTATCGACACTGAAAACTTAATTATTTACAGCCAGTGATTAGTTGTGCTGTTCTAGTTTTTACTGCTCCAAGTCTGTTGTGTTGTCAATATCTCACCTGTTGATCGCTGATTTACAACACACCTGTACTGTTCAATCAGCTGTTGATATTTCTGTTTTAAGTTAGACCTTTACTGTGATATCAGAGCCTGTTTGTGCCTCATTTAATAATCCAAACTATTTTTGGAGTTCTTACATTTAAGAAACTCATATTTGTATAGACTTTTAATAATCCAGCTGACATGTAAACGAGGGAAAGTGATTATTAGTCACCTGTAATTGTGTTGAAAATTTTTTCTGTTTGATAAAACGTCGTGTACAAGGATTCATTATTTTCTTTCGTAAAAACAAATTGTTTATAAGGAACATACAAAGATGGCGACCATGTACTATAGACCATACACATCTGAGGTAAGAAATACACCTGACGTCTTACCTGAACGAGGACTCTCTTTTAATATCATACCTGTATAATGAAATACTCAAACCTGTTTATCATAAACATAAATGGTGCTTTGTAAGTGAGTTATGCAGTCCAGTTGATGTTCCACATGGATTATATTTTCTTTATTTATAAAGTCAAATGATGCATTTAAGAAATGGTGAATTATGAGTGAATGAGGTCTATCTAGAGATACATGATTAAATTCTTCGCAGTCAAATCAAGAAAAATGAAGAAGATTTGAATAAATTTCATACATTGAATGCAAAGAACCTTAGAGTAAGCTAGATTTGTAACTTGAAAAGTTTTGAAAAGAAGATTTTCCCCAATGTTCATGACATGACTGTCAAAAGTCTTGTTTTTTTATCTCTTGACATTGATGAATTGAGAAATATCAAAGCTTTTACATAAATGTACATACTGGTAGAACTAGGGGTAATTTTATATTTGCTTTTGATACACATTTGTTGATATCATTTACTTAAGTGGATGTCATGCAAATATAACCATGGATTTAGTATATAAATTTATTAACAGGTAGGATGAAAAATTAACATTTAGATGAAAAATCATGCATTTACATGTATGCATGCACTTGTGCAGGTATTAAATGAAGATCATTTGCACAATACTTTTGTCTTTAAATTGATGTGCATAAATATCTTATAAGAATGCTGCATTCAAAATGCAAAACATTGGATAGTCTGTGATAATACATTATACATATACATACATGTACTTATCTATTTATCAAATATAAAGGCAAAAAATTATAGATAGCTATAGTTTCTCTTATCCTCATACTTTTTTTAAGTAACATGCAACTGGTTTGATTAGTATCAATTCCTTTAGTAAATGGAAACCCTGGATGCAATAGTTTGCTGAAAAGCAAAACTTAATGTCATTAAGCTTCATTTTTGGAATTCTGAAAGCAAATTAAGCAGAGGACTATGAATTGTTGTAAGATCAGTATAAGTAATCAGAGAGGAGATATTTTCTGACATTTGTCATACTGCCAAGTCCTTCATTGTCACGTCCTACACTTATTGTAAGCCTTATCTTGATTTATCTAGTACAGGCATGTCAGATGGGTAGATACATGTATTAAACTAGTATTATATTTATTTCAACCTTATTCTCTTATGTAAAGAGACTTAAACTTAGGTTCAAATTAAGTTAGATTAGTTGCATGCATATGATGTTCCTGTAGACAGCTACTCAAAGTTTTATCAATAGTAAGGGAATATTACCCACTAAGTGTAAATTAAAAATACTATTATTAACCCTTTCACCCCTAAGTATCAAGGTAGTATGCTCATTTCTATTGTGTTGGACCAGTCCATTACGGTCTGCAGTGGTGAAAGGGTTAAGTGGCATGTGTAAAAAGACATTCCTTAAATAAAATGACAAAAAGGGATGGGGAAGTTGCAGCTATTATTGAATTGACTCAGTTCATTGGGTCCATAAATATAGTTTGTGTATTGCTGTCCCTGTTTTAACAGTTGCAAAGAACTCTTTGAAAAGCCTAAAAGCCACATCACTTGTTTTTTTGGAAAATGAATCATGAAAAAGTAATTAAATTAAATTATGACATGAAAAAGGAACAAAAAAAAATCAAGAAAGAGGAAAACGAGAAGCCTCAGCTTTAGCAATCTGCTTCAGTTTGTTGGATCTATAATTCCAATTAAATACAATTTGTGTTGTGCCATTCAGCAGGTTTTTATTTAGACCACAATTTTTGTCAAGTCTGTTCTAATTTTCATTTCAAATAACTGTAACTGTTAGTTGCATTTGTAACCAGGAGGATGGATACAGGTAGTGCCACAGACATTATCTTTGTGTAGTTACCTGTTAGGCCATTTGTTACCTGTGGTTACATTTCCTGTAATTACCTGTGTATTGATGAGATGAAGAAGATTACCTGCACACCACAATTGTATAGCAATCATTTACCTGAGTGGAAATTGAATTAATAATTCAATAATAGAATCGTTCTGTAATTTATAGACAACGGACCTGACATAGCCCTTAGAGAATCACATTAGTCATGTGAGGTTATATTTAGTATTCAAAGACCATTGATGCTATGTTGTTTTCATGACCTCTCTCTCTCTTTAGCTTTGCCCATATGTTTTATCTATAATTGTTGATTTACACGAAGAATGTATTCCTTTTTCTCCTCTTCCCTTGAGATTTTCCTCTCTTCTAGTAAATACTGGCAAGAGTGAAATTGTTCAATATATAATCATTGACAGGGTCTGGTTATGGTTCCTCATCAACATGCCCACCTTAAGACTGGAAGGCGGTGGGTTCATTTCCATTTGCGACATGAATAGTTTCCTAGAAATCTAAAATAGGCTTAGAATGTTAAAAATTGCTCACTGTGTAGGATAGAATTCATGGCAGAAGTGATCAACGGCGAAAGTGATCCTTTCTGAATCTTTAATGATAGCCTGATGTCAACACTATTAACTTCAGTAATGCTTAAAGTTATAAAAGACATCAACCAAAGAAAAAACAAAGGAATTGATGGAGGACATTTCCTCATTTTGTTATTTCAGCCCATCAAAGATGATGAGATGCCACCCTATGAGGCCATGGAGAAGGTGTTACCAGATTACCAGTATATATTTGTAGACCCAGACGCCAAGCAACAACAACAACCAGATTATAGAATACCAAAGTCATACGCACCTGCATCTACTAGAATACCTGGAGGTCCTAGCACAAGGTGTGTATGTGTGTTGTCAAAATTGTAGCTATACTGTATACAGAGAAATTTCCACTCCCGTTTCATTTCTGCCCCTTTTGCCCTCACTGTCAGTGGGCGAATTCAAACCTGGATGAATTCAAAACAATTTATTGAATAGAATTATGAAGATATTGCGCAAATTTAAATTGGGGCAAAACTGTTTGCGAGCACATAAGGGTGAAAATTACATGTAGCGAAAATAACACTGTATACAGTGACCAGTACAGTAGAACATGTTTTAGGAGACCACCTCTACAGCCATGGGAATGTCTTTCAATGAAAAACTTAAACTTTCCTATTAATTGTTAGTAATTTATGGTCTCCCCATTGAGCTGAAAAATCGGGGGGGGGGGGGCCTTGGAAATNNGGGGGCCTTGGAAATTTTCCAAAGTTTGGGGGGGGGGGCCTTGGAAATTTTCCAAAGTTTGCAAATCTGCTGACCTTGAGTCTGTTGCACAAAATTTGTTTTTTCTAAATTATTATTATAACCTTTTATTCAGTCGTGCACCGGATGACCTTGATAGAACCTCAATGAATGTCATGGAGGCTCAGATGAAGGAGCTGGAGAACTACCGAGCAGCAGTCCATAAGATGGGTCAGGACATCCTGGCACTACGACAGCAAATCCGAGATCTGGAAGCTAGCAACAGCCAACTGAGAAGTACCCTGGCAAGTTATAATGATGCCAGTAAACTGATGGTAGAATCTGCAGAGCTGGATAATCTTACAAAACCAGAAATGATGTCCAAATATGGTGAGTATGCTAATGAAAATAAAATGATAGGCAAATATGGCAATTACCCCAAAATGTCATAACTGATGTCCAAACATGGTGAAAATGCACAATAAGTTGAAATGATGTCCAAATATGGTGTGTTTATACTAAATAAATTAAAATGATGTCCAAATATGGCAATTACCCCAAAATGTCATGACTGATGTCCAAACATGATGAGTATGCTAAGTAAGTCAGAAATGATGACCAAATATGTCAAGTACTGTGCATTGCCAGTAGACAGATGGTAGAGTCTGCAGGGCTAAAAAATCTGACAAAACAAGGAATAATGTCCAATATGGTAAGTACCACTACAAATTATTTCTTTATATGGTTAGTACTATAAAAAAATCTGAGATTGCATACAAATTATTAAACAGCTGCACAATATTAAACAATATATTACCCTGCATCTACTTGCGGTAGTAGATATGATAAATAAGTCTTCTTATCTTTTTGCACTTCCAGATATCTAAGGTTTTCACTTTAGAATTGCCAGACTCAATTCAAGGCATTTGCCCATTTATCATAGCGATATTCCTCTGAAAGGAAGAAAACATGTCATCCATTTTTTTCTCATTTTAGCTATACTAAAGCAAACCTTGGCATCACAGACCAGTGACCTGAAGGGATATAAAGACAGAGTACAGGCACTACAGAATGAATTGATAAAGGTTAGTTTACCATGAAAATTATTTCACCTAAATTACATTGTTATTTTTTCTTTAATTGAAGTTGACTAGCAATTGTCTATCCATCCTGCATTGTGAAATATTGAATTGTCTATCTTGTCCAAACTTTTACTATCATTGATTCCAAAACCACATGGTTAATTGCATCAAAGGGTGGGAAGATTATCAGGTGTTGAGGGGTATCAAGTCTCTTTAAACCATTAAAAAGACCCAATATTGACTTGACCAGTGACAAAATAGCCTGTCCAAATGGAAATTTTAGACATTCATCTCTTAAAGCCTGCAACTGGTACATTAAAAAATGCATTTGGAATAATAATGAGATTCACTTAAAAGTTTATTAACTAGAAATCCATTCCAGACCGCTGATTCATTTTAAGACTTGAAAGGCACAATTTGTATAGTAAAGATACATCAAAAGCAGTTGTGAAACAGTATATCATTCTATGGGCCAGAAACTCAGATAGAAAGTACAAAATCAATGGAGGAGAAAGAAAATAGTGAAAGTATCAGTAATTCATTATGTTGAGTGCTGTACATCTTATATATTGACACATGAATAATTGATATCTTCTGCCTTTACTGGAGTAGATGATCACTTCTGGGTTACCATATCCAGCAATAAAGCACTTAAAAATAATGTTATTTTCTTTATGTTGCAATTTTATGGAACTTATAGTGGAATCAAAACAAATATACATGTAGATAACAAACTGTTAATATAATGGATGCTTTTCATCTCAGTTTTCAATCAAATTTATATACTGAATTCAAACACCATTCCTTAACACAAATAAACACAAAGACCCTAAAGGAAAAAAACAATACACAGACACGAAAAAAATTACCAAAAGAAAACAAAACAGAAAGAAAATTAAATAGCACTAAGTACAAATAAATGCTATAGACACAAAACAAATGAAAAAAAAGAAATAATTGAAAAAAAAACACAAAGTACAGTTGTACGAAAAGAAAAAAAGACTTACTTCTATATTTGTTATTACTTTAATGTATTACCAAATATATAACAAATATGTGCTATTCAAAACATGGTTAGAAAAATAGAAGAGAGCTTTCCATTTCTAGTTCTAGAAAACTTGAAAATGAACTTGTTTTTTAGAAAAATGACCAAGAGAAAAAGTATCTGCAAATGTCCAGCTCCTACAAACACCAGAGTGAACTGAATATCAAGTTACAGGAGCGAATAAAGAAAATCAAACAGTTAGAGGAGGCATGTAAAAAACAGGAGAAAGTGATCGAGAGAATGGAACGTGTATTGGAAAAACAACACAGGGATAGACAGAATAGGAAAGGACAGGGTATGTGTGCTGGATTAATTAGATGGTGTAAGGTTATAGATGGATACAGAATATTCGCTGTTTTGATTGAAAACATTTTAATATCTTTGTTTGATGCATAACATTCTGGCTATGTAGCATATGTTTATATATTCTTCCACATCTATTGATATCTATTACATTTGTATATTCTGTTGTCAATTTCCCACTTCAATCTTTTATAGGTATCTATTGGAAACTTACATGTGTAATATCAAAGTTGGTCTATCCTTATGGAGAGTTTTAGTGGCTTCAATGTAGAATGCTTGACTCCAACCATGAGGTCATGGGTTTGAACCAAAGTGAAGGGAACTTTATTTTCCCGTGCTTTAGATGAGACAAAACAAAAACAACAACAAACCCCTGTCTCACAACTTAGTGGCCATAAGAGTCAGACCCAAATTTGAAACCCCTCACCTGGGTATTTTGTACATTTACATCTTACTGAAAAGTTCTTGAGTGGGACTTGAAAAGCAATACAGCAGAAGGTATCCTGTGAAACTTTGTCTTTTCATCCATAAGACTATACAATTATTTCTTAATCCCTCAGGCAGCTACTGGTACATGTTGCATGCATAAGGCACTATTCATTTTACTGTGTCTTTCACTGATTGTATTTGTTTATCATTGGTATACGATGTTTGTAGTTATTTCAGTATTTCTCAATCTTAATTCTGCAGGAGACAAAGGAGCAAATGAAGCTAATGAAGCCTTGTTGGAGGAAAACAAAAGATTGCGACAACAGAATGATGACCTGAGGGTAAGGTTACACTAGAGTAACATATAGGTGTATAATGTGGGATAATTTGTTAAACACAATGTCTGTAAATCATAGTATGGTGGAACTGTGATTTACAGTCTCTTGAGAGACTACTTACCATGAAAGACCACCTGTCTTGAGAAACCATCTAGAAGAAAATATTTATAGATATTATCCTAGAAACAAAACATATCATGAGAGATCACATGTCTTATATGTTTTCTACATGTCTATGTAAGGTGGACTCTTAAGACAGGTTCTACTGTAATGATACATGCATGTGCATATTACAAGCAATGCAAGTTCACAACAATTCCAATATTGACAAGTTTTCAGGGGATGGGGGAGTTTTCAGTTTCATGGGAGAGAGTCAAAGTTTTTTACTAAGAATCAATAGATAAATATAAGTTTTTCATGGTAAGAAATTTAAAAAATGTTTTCTTTAGAAAAAAATCAATATTTTAAATAAAAAGTATGAAGTCTTCCTATTTATGGTGAGACTTGGCAAGTATGTACAATTGTATCTTACATGGCCTCTTGAAGCTTTGTTAATGTGTTCTCATCAATGTACATGTATCTACACATTCATTGGACTCAGAATTGGGTGGCAGCAAGACTACATTCACCTTGAAAGACAAAATATGCTAAAAAATATTTTTGTGACCAAATTCACATTTAAGAGAAATTGTTGATAAGACAAGAATCCAGGGCTTAATATGAACTCAAAATAATTCTTATGTAATGAAATTAACATGTAATAGATATATTTTCTATCACAGGATCAGCTGAGAGTAGCAGGGAAGAACACATCCAGTGAGTCAGACAAGTTTGAGTTGTATCAGAGTCTAGACAAGGCAGAAGCCAGGATACAGGCACTGGAGAAACAAGTAAGTGACAAATATGTACAGTATACCTAAAGTATTAACAGCAATCAGCTGACGATTCTACAGTGCATCATTTGGGAACCTGAGTATTATACAATGTCTATGATNNTAACTTGGAACATCTGTTAGAAATCTAAATAGTTGTTGAGGTATAAATTGGTACTAACATTTTCATTATGAACATCTTATGAACCAAGTAAAAAGTCAAAATATAATATTGTGATTAATTCTTTTATATAGAGCATGGTTCTTACAGGGGCAAGGGTGCTTAAACTTGAAACTGGGAGGTCAAATTCAGATTAGTTCTTTAAACTTTATAGATACCAGGAAAATGGTTAAACTCAAGTGTGACCTTAAATTCTGTTGAATTCAAGGTCACACTTGACATATTTTTTGGTTAATTTATTTTGTAGTCATTTGTTTACTGAGCACAAATTCAATATCCCTAAATGATATTTGAATGTTCATATAGCACGCAGATATTAAGTAGTGTTAAGGTAATTTTTCACTTGTATTATGATATACCTGGTTTTCAAGTTCAATTTGATTAGTACCATTCTCAGAGGGTAGGCGGGGTTTGATAATGTTTCTCAATTCTAAGATTCCATTTTGAACTACATTTCATGGTGTCCTTATCAAATATTTTCTGTACTTGTAGCTGGCTGATAATTCACGTACATGGGGTAAAGAGAGAGCAGATATGTCAATACGGCTGAATGAGGCAGAACATGGCTTTGGTAGATCAGCTGGGATGGTCCTCCATGATTATCCTGTATTTGTAAGTGTCTTAAAATAGATCCTAAAAATAAAAGAATGGTCACACCCAATTGCAATCTAGCTACCACACAAAGATATTGACAATTTTCTTCTCTCTTTTTTGTTTTTATTGATAATTAATGTTTTGTTGTATTATGAACATCTCCAAAACTTTTTAAAAATTTGTAAATTATTTGTAGGAATAATGTATTATGACCAACCCAACACATGTACAATTTGAACTTTTTTGTTAATTTTTGTTCTTTTGAACACATTTGGCTTGACTTTGTTAATCATACAATTTAAAAGAGCATTCAGGTTATTGGAATTTTGGATATTCAAAAGCATAATTATTAAATTTTGTGTTAAACTTTCATTTTTCTCAAAATGTATCCTCATTTTGCATGACCAAATGTCATTTCCAAAGTAAAAACACTTGTGTAATTACATGTTTCTATATAAAGGACTTTCCCTCAGCCAGGAAAGGAAAAGGCCACAAGTTGTTTGTAATTTAAGTAGAAACAGGTATTTCACAGAAAAAACACATATATCAATGTGCATTTAGGTAGTTAAACCCACACCAATGCTTTGGCTGTGTAGAAATGTGACCAATTACAGAGCCCTGCATTTATAGCAATATCCATAGAAACGATCAAGTGTTCTTTATGTATGTAGTATGTAGAGGCTTCCGTATAGCATGTGAAATGCAGTCACTTACTATAGACCTGTACATTTTATAAATGTTTGGCCCGCAGCACTGTACTGGTATAAGTTCCCAGTAAATGGAGTAGAATGGGAGTATACTACAAAAAGTCATAATCAAGGTTTGAGTATTTGAGTTACATTGTATCAGCTTATCGAGGTGGGGCTGATCTGTTACTTATGCAGTGTGCCCAAGTCACCAAGGATATGTACCAGATGACAAAACATATTGGTCTTATAGACAGAAACAGTGTGGTGTGTCAGTGATCTGACTTATATAGGGCATATATGTAAGTCTTGTTAAGTGTTACTCATTAGATGCACAATATATGAATACCTGTGAGTCATGAAATATGTCACATGTAGCTTTGCTATCTATATATAAATAAGCTTTGTAGTTCTCCAGTAAATATGCAGTCATTTAAAAAAGTTATTTGGTCCAAAAGCATTTAGTTTTTTTTTTCAATCAATGTGGTGCATCAACCACAAGCAACATATTGTGCATGTTAGTTCCCAGCTGCACAGAACACAAGTTATACGACGTGCAAGTCATCCGATATATTGTGTGTAAGTCTAAAAGTGACTCAGTCCTCTGGTGTGCATAATGCAAGTCATATGGTGTGCAAGTCAGCAAGAGTATTACCAATAAATGTGTAACTTTTGTAGTAAGTTCCCTAATGTACACAATAAAATTAAGTCACATGGTATGCCAGTCATCAGGAGGAATATGTGTGTAAGTTTTGCAGTCAGTCAGTCCCGTGGTGTGCACGTTTGGAGTATTATGTGTATAAGTCCAATAGTGAGTCAGTTCCTGAGTCATGGAGTGCCATTTGGTGCGTAATTTGGTTAATTTCACATTGCTTCATTCAGCCCATAAATCATGCAAAGTGTCTGCATGCCATGTAGTGTTTAAGTCAGCATCGATATAACACAGGTTTATATATTCTGTTTTCCACTAGAAGTGTACAGCATGTTACCATATATAAAAGTACTGGACATACATGTATAAGCATATAGGCATTGAAAATTCACTTTAGTTATAAAGTAAATGTATTTGCATCTTTAATTGGTCCTTAAAAGTAATCATAGAATTTTAGATCTCTTTGCTTTGTCAACCATTTTTAATTCTAATAGTATAATTTTGTTATCCTCATTACAAAAGCTGTCATATTAGAAGTTCATAACAACAAAAAATATCCTCTTTATCAGTTTTCCCTCTGTATGCAATAGAAACCACTACATCAAAGCGAAGAATTGCATGTATTTCTTTTTATCTTTTGCTACTAGATGATTTCAGTCTATGTTTTGAATTTCTTCAAGTATGAGAGTTTGGGGTGTCTAACTAGGAATACCAAAATATTACAATTACAAATACACTGTACATGTTGGTAAATATCCTGCCTACAAATACATAGGTGGATTGTTTAACATCATATGATTGGATAGCTGCCCTAAAAGATGAATTAATTTCAATGCTAATTATAATCGATTTGAAGCACAGTTGCATGTTACATGAGTAACAAGTAAATACAAAAATCAAGAAAGCTTTTACTTGTTATTCACGCAATATTCGACTGTGTATGAAGTTTGCTTTTGATGAACAATAAGGGAGATAATCACATTTGTTGGAACAGAGGCTATGACACTAGAAACTCCATTTCTAATACATTGCTTGATTACTTACATTTTGTTTCTATTTCAGAATGAAAAATATCCAGGTAGGAATAGTCCAAGAAAACTTTCACCACTATACAGGTGATCCAGCGCTGATTGGTCAACAATCTTTAGACGCTGGTCATTTCCAGGACATGACCAAGAGCTTTACAAAAAGTGAGATTCCAACATGCTGTGATGCTTCGTGCCAAATCATCAATACTCACAAATGCATTTCTACCCGGAAATCAATATGTGTTGCATTTAAGTACATATGTATTTGACTACTGTAGCTGGAACTGACTATATTGCATTGAAGTATGAGTACGATATAAATTTGTACTATATATAGTGTAACATTTTCATCAAACTGGACATCTTGTATATAAGCAGAGATTCACCATTTTCCCACCAAAAGCAGAAAAACAAAGAATTTCACTCCTGTTGATTTGAGAGATACTGTGTAAGAAGCTGAACAACCCCTCCCTTCACCTACATGGACACATATTTTAATTCCCAATCCTAGGAGAACAACAAAGTGTGCTTTAATATATGATCGATAAAAACATGTGGTACAGTGTAATACAAAATGAATTGAGAGAAGAGATGTTCAACACTGTGAAATCAAGGGAGGTAATCACATCTCAAAACATTGGGAATATGCTAGAATTCATGCAACAATAATATTTCAAGATAATGATGTTATCATCTAGCACTTGAATATTCTGGATTGGAGAATTGATTTTGTTTTTCTCTTTGCAAGCTGACATAATAGAACTTGCTGGTGCTTTAGAGTCATTTTTAATAGAAGCTATGAATAGTTAAACAGAAGAGTTGCATCTCGCCTCTCTAGATCTGCTCTAGTTTGCATACATGTATGTCTGAAACCATCTCACTTAATAAATGAATCTTGCATATGTCAAAGAACTCAATCCATGGGTTAGAATCTGTATTCAAAATCGTAGTCATCTATAAACAGTGCTTTTATCATCTCTTTGTATATAACCTGTCATTTTTAATTGAACATTTGCTATTTCTACACAAAACTTCTAAATACTAGAAGGAATACATCAGAAAGATTACAGTTCTTTCATAATAATACATAGCTTTTGTAATATTCACATGGATTTGTTATCACACCCTTACATAATATCTTGTCCTCTATGTCAGTTCTGATTATACATGCACTAGGTTTTCTTGCACAAAACTTTGTATCATGATGCTCTACAAAATATTTTATTTCCTTTCTTCCCCAATCCTCAGTTAGACATGACATTTGTACTATGCCCATTTGAATGTTTTAATTGCATAGTACTGTATGGTTCTATACAACCAATATTATTTATTTTTGTTATTTGTTATAACTGTTCATAGTTTATCCAGATTATGCAATTTTTTTGGTTTTGTTTTTACATTCACTGCTTACTGTTATGACTATCCTTAGTACTTTTTAGCAATATGTAAGTAGCTAACTCTGTGATAGATATCATGTGTCTAATCGTCAGCCTGTGTGACACATGAAATGAGTCCTAATTCATTTGTACAGAATTAAAGTCTAAGAATAACTGGTCACTTTACTTTGTTGAATAATTGTTTCATTGTTTTATGATGATAATCTTTCAGTTATATAGTTCTGGCTAAACTCTGGCAACTCTGTAGTAGAAGAAGGGTAACTCTCCTTCTTTAGGTAAACGGGCAAATTGCACATTAAGAATTGACAGATACCAAATTTGAACCAGAGGTGGGAAGCTCTGTGACCTTGAAATGTTTGGTGGAGGAGCAAAACGTATGGTGTATTCAGGGGGAGACAACCAAATTTTTGCTACAAATATTTTAACACACATGTACAAATGTAACAGACATGTCCCTGACTCGAATCATGATCCACAAGGAGTAAGAAATATGAAAGTTAAACTTGAGTAAAGAGGCACCTCCAGGGAACAGACAAAAGTGTGGCTTATACATAAAGGTTTACAAACTACGAATTCGTAGGCAAGGTCATTTTTAAGGTGACCTGTTCAGACAGGCTGGTATTACTGGAAGCATGGGGACCGAGTGGTTAGCATGTTCGACTGCGAATTGGAAGATCCAGGTTCGAGCCGCATAGTGCCACTCCGCGGTTGGCCATCCCTGTCTTTCGGATGAGACAGTAAAATCCAAGGCCCCGTGTCACAGTAGGTGTTGGCACATTAAAGAACCCTCCCTGATAACGGCCAGCAGTGCCGAGAATAGGCAAAATTTGTAGCCCTTCACTGGCACAGGGTGACGTCTCCATATGAGTGAAATATTCTGGAGTTGGACGTTAAACAACAATACCATACCATACCATACTGGAAGCATGAGCACAATAAATGTCATTGTAAAGAATATACAATGAGTGTGTACGATACAATTAATACCTGCAGTAGCATTGATGACTGTAAGTTTGGAACAAGCTATACCCATTGCCCTCCCTGACCCTCTGCATTCCATTTCTGCTGCATTTTAAATCATATAACAAAACTCAAACTTGTATTACAACATAAGGGTTGTAAGTCAAGAAGTACTGTAGTAACTCAGATAAGTATATGCATTAAGCAATTATACCACAGGATGTAGTCGTACATGCCAAAGTGAGTATATCAAGTGCTTTACATAAACTAAAATAGTGAAAAACACTATCAAATACATGTTTATTCCTATTGAAAGTCTTGATAACAAATGTTTAAAATTAAAAGTGAATTTGATCATATTAAAGTTGTAAAGACTTTTATTGGAAAACAATTTGACAGAAGGTTACAATCTCAATTTCTCATCCATTAACTCATTATCAACATACAGAAAAAAAACAATTAGATTTTATAGTTTTTGTGTAAAACCAGGCTTCAGACTTTTAGAAACATGGTCGTATTTTATTTAAGTTCAATTAATGAATTTCATATAAAATTACATAAGTATGTAATGTACATTCATGGTACATGTATGCATTAGTTATTCAAAGATTTGATTTAAGTGGCCCCAGCATACTTTGTTGAGATATTCAGTTCATTCATTCATAACGTTCGGAGTTTACAATACAACTATACATGTATTGTCAGAATATGAAATGCATCACCATAATGCCAAGTCTCCCAATGTATCCTCCTTGACCCTTGGGTCTTGAACTTCACACAACATTTCTTTCATTTCTAATATCAAATATTATCCAGTGATCCCAGAGAAATTCTCCCAACCTTGCTGCTAAGATCAGCTAAGAAGTATTTAACCTCAATGGACTAATTTCTTAGATAAAATTTTATTAGAAGCTACATATTTGAAATGAAGTAGATCTATAAATTAGACTGCACCTTTTTTTTTGTCTGCTGTTACTAAAGTAAAGAAAAAAATAAATGTAACCTATAAATGCAACATCATTGATGATGAAATAAGAATTCCATAGATAGGTGAATGATCAGTGTGGCCATTCATTGAATAACTTTGAAGGTGGAACTGCCTCTGTCATCATTTCTTACCTATGAAAATAAAAGAAATGAAATAAAATTCTACATGTTTGTTAATCGAATCAGCACTAACAATTGATTTTTCTCAATAATTCCATGGCCTACCTGCTTATATAACTAAACAATGATTAATAGTGTTGTTTTTGAATGATTGTAAAATGAAACATCACAGATGTTTGCAAGACCTAGCCACTTGGTACAAAGTTGGCTAGTGGGGAATTCTCCTCAGTTCACTTGGTAGAGTGCTAGTTTCTTAAACTAGAGGATCCCGATTCAAATCTAACCAGGGTCAGACAATTTTTCACATTAATGTCATTGACTTTGTGACAAATGGCGCCAATATTGGGACTGCAGTATCCTCTGTGACATTAAACATATCCTCGTCAAACTTGCAAAAGTGTGATCATACATGTAGCTCTAGATATTGAGGACTTGGCTAGTGGGGAATTCTCTTTAGCCTACTTAGTAGAGTGCTAGATTCTTAAACTAGAGGACCCTGGTTCGAATCTAACCAGGGTTGGACAATTTTTCACATTATTGTCATTGATTCTGTGACAAATGCATGACCACTGCCTAAGATGATCCTTTCAGACATTCATATATATGAAAAGAGTTTTTTAGTGACCTTTTAAATATGAAATATTTTTGTTTTCTTAATTTACC
>JACSZP010010320.1:325-11090 GCA_016161895.1 Pinna nobilis
TTTTAAATAGAGATATCTTTAATTAAATAGAGATATCTTCATTTCAATAAGTAAAAACCCAAACGGCTTGCCATACTCAGCCAGTCTATAATGACCAATAGTGTTGAGAGGGTTCCATGATATTTGATAAGGTAATTCTCAGTTAATAAAAATTTAGCATTATTAGTTGAGTAAATTCTCAGACTTAAGTAAATTCCCATGTTTTATGGTGCCTAGCTCTGAATATCCAGGCAGACTTTTTTAGTATAGGTAAATATCAGATATTAAATTATTAAATTCATAATCAATTACCGTTTCATTTTACAGGGTTGGTGAATTATGGAATCCCTCTGATGCAACAGAGGACAATTCTCAAAATAATTGTGTGTTACAGTGTATAGTGCGATCTGACACTGAAAAACAGTGTGATACTGATGAGGGAATTCCCCTTACGCAATCTTATGATGAGGAATTTCTAGAAGATACTGTGTCTCTTTTTACCACCGAAGACTTTGAGGAATCTAGTCTCTTAGATGAGAAGAAAAAAAATCAGGACTCTTGTGAAAAATCTGCCGAGGGCAGTTCTGTTACACCGTGTGATGCGAGCTACCACCAAACACAAAATAAGGTGGCGCAAGATTTCCCACAATCCGACGAGTCAGACAGACACCACCAGTGCTCTACCGGTATGTACAATATATGATACTCATAAAATCTAGCACTTACTCAGCAGGAATGCTGGGAAATTCTGACAAAAAATATGCTGATATGTCTGATAGTTCAAATAGTGATGAGATGATAGATGTCTGATAACTCAGATGAGATGGTAGATGTATGATAAATCAGATTAGATGAGCTGGTAGATGTCTGATAACTCAGTATGATAAGATAGTAGAGGTCTGATAACTCAGGATGATGAGATGGTAGATGTCTGATAACTCAGTATGATGAGATGGTAGATGTCTTATAACTCAGTATGATGAGATGGTAAATGTCTGATAACTCAGTATGATGAGATGGTAAATGTCTGATAACTCAGTATGACGAGATGGTAGATGTCTATAATTCAGTATGCTGAGATGGTAAATGTCTGATAACTCAGTATTATGAGATGGTAGATGTCTGATAACTCAGTATGATGAGATGGTAAATGTCTGATAACTCAGTATGATGAGATGATAGATGTCTGATAACTCAGTATGATGAGATGGTAAATGTCTGATAACTCAGTATGGGTGAGATGGTAGATGTCTGATCAATTATATCGGATGAGATGGTACATGGTTGATGATTCAGAATTTATTGGTTATGTGATAGTTGTCAAAAATTTCATATTATGGTGCTATGCTGATTATTTAGACTATGTTGCCTATATGACACATGTTGTTGTCTGATAAATCAGATACGGTATGTCGATGCATGTGTCACTACAGTAGAACTCCGAGATACTGAACCGGAAATGGGAACAGATTTTTCCTTCCAATAGACAGGTTAAAAAAGTAATAAAAATGATTTAGCCTGGAATGGAAATCATATCAAATTTAGCAGGATATCATTATATCAGGGTAAGATATTGATTACTTTTCTTCTCACCACAAATATATAATAGTAAGAAACAAAAGTAATATCAGTACATTTTCCTTTTTCTTTAACAGGTAGTAAAATAAGTTTGGAAACAAAAATTCGAGCTGCAAAATATTTGACAGTCAACAGTGCATTTGAACAAGTGGGAAAATCACTGGGCGTCTCATGTACCAGTATAGAAATAATCAAAAGTGATTACAAAAACGACATCAAAGAACAGTCGTACCAAGTGCTCAACAGGTGGCAACAGAAAAATCCAGATGGCAGCATCAGTGATATCGTCAGTGCAATCAACGAATGTGGAAATACTGAAATTATCTCAAAAATATGCAGGAACTGAATCGTCAAATTATTTACATTAATGAGAGATTGTGCTTTTTCAATATTCATGGCAAACTTTCATTCTTTTCTTTGGTGCATCCGTCCTTAGACAATATTTACTCTTGCTCAAAGTCCCTTCATATTTATTAACAATAACTAAGTTTCAGTGAATGTTCAAATGGTGTACATATTACATATAAACTGTGTATTTAGTGTGATGCATCTTCAATCCAGTTATTATTACTTAATATACATATGTACCGGTGATGCTTTGTTGGAAATGTTAACCGTTTAATTTGTGTCTAGTTTCGTTGACCCTGTTGGTGATATCCCATCAAATCATACACTCATTGAAGAATTATCTGATGTGGAAACTTGTACATCATGATGTCATTGACTCCTGTTTATGTGTTGTCATAGCTAGGTTTGTGTGGCTCCCTCTATTGGATCTATACTGCAGTAATAATGGTGCTAAATAATGTAAATCGAGAAATGTTAACAGGATGTGGCGCCCTTTTCACAAAAAATCTTATGATCAAAATCACTCATAATCGTAAGTTAGCAATTTTATTTTTCAATTGATCACGTTTTACAATAACATTGACCACTTGAGATGAAATTTGATTTACATGAATGATATAAATTGGAGTGTGACTATATTTATCTAATTACGTTTAGAATTTGTCATATTAAATAAAATTAATAAATTTTCTTACACCTACCACTACAAGTGATTTTGTCGCAAGATTCTGTGAAAGATTTGTGAAGAGGGTCGCTGATTTTTCTATGGATCACAGGTTCTTCATTGATTTATTTCTTGATTTATTTCTCCAAGTAAGGAATTACATACAAATTTTTGGTAGAAGTTACAGGGTACATGTAATACAGTTATAGAAGTAACATAAGGTATTACACTTGACTGGTAAGTTAAATATAAGTTAAATTCTGTAGAAGTAAGGTACATGTATTACATATGACACTTCTGTTGAAGTAAGAAATTGCATATACACTTATGAAGTAGGTATTATATATGATACTTTGAAGGAGCAGGGTAAAACATATGACATCCTGTACAGATAAGGTATGACATGACACTTCTACAGAAGTATGGTATGAAATATGACACTTATTTAGAAGTGAGATATGACATGACACTTCTTAAGAAGTAAGGTATGACATGACAATTCTGTAGAAGTAAGGTATGACATGACACTTCGGGAAAGAAGATATGACATATTTCTGTAGAAGATTTAACATGTGACACTTTTGTAGAAGTAAGGTATGACATATGACACTTCTGTAGAAGTAAAGTATAACATATGACACTCTGTAGAAGGTATTGCATATGACACTAACTACTGGTAATATCTCATTTGTCAGAAGCTACTCATTTAGACACTGAGTGTTTCTTTATTGTAATCAACATGATACCAAGATGGTGTTTGTGTTACTTGTAGTTATATATTTTGTAAGGTGCCATATTTATATTTGTGATCTGTTATTGATTTTAAGCAATGGTATGTATGTTTGAGAGTTTCACTCAATACTCACATTATATTAGAAAATTGAAGAAATAAATTGTGTATGAAGAATTTTTTTTCAATTCCTAAGTCTAACAACTGTTCAGATATTTATGTTTTAAACTTTAATTAATTTACAAGTCATGTTAAGTCATATAAATGTTTCTTGCTGGCTCCGATGTTGGCCCTTGCGGTGGGAGTACCCAGAGAAACCAACGGGTCCGAGTTGGTGACCACCATATCATCTCACAGAATTATCTGTCATATGGTGGCAGCAACAGACTGATATAGGCTTCATATGATATTGATGTTGTCATGTTTCAAGTGAGGAATCTCATATCACAGCAGTACTGACATACAGCCATCTTATCTTGCAAACAAAATATTGACTAACCCTTTCAACCCTAAGTAACAAAATGGTATGCTCTTGTATATTATCATGGACCAGTCTATTATGGTCTGTGGTGTTGACAGGATTCATGTGCATCAGCATTCAGGAAGAGACCAACGGCTTTCCACAAGTAAACTGGCAAACTCTATTACATAGTCAACTTAGGTTTTGGCAAGGCTTGTATCTGACACTATAATACAATATAGAGCTGTAGCTGGCTTCATCGGAGCAAGTTCAGATCATAACTATGATTGTTATATTATAGTGCATGCGAGTTGTCTATCCCTAGTAAGAAACTGTTTTCATTTCTAGGGTACCCATTGTCTTTTAAGGGCAAATATGGGAGAGAACTTTATCTCTCACAATGGGAAAGCAACTCTGCTTTTCTCAAAGGAAAGATAATTCTGCCTTTCACAAAGGGAAGACAACTCTGCTTTTCTCAAAGGAAAGACAACTTTACCTACACAAAGGAAAGACAACTCTGCCTTTCACAAAGGGAAGACAACTCTGCCTACATAAAGGAAAGACAACTCTGTCTTTTACAAAGGGAAGACAACTCTGCACACACAAAGGGAATACAACTCTGCCTACACAAGGGAAAGACAACTCTGCCTTTCACAAAGGGATACAACTCTGGCTTTCACAAAGGAAAGACAACTCTGCCTACGATAAGAAAAGACAACTCAGCCTTTAACAAAGGAAAGGCAACTCTGCCTTTAACAAAGGAAAGACAATTCTGCCTACACAAAGGGAAGACAACTCTGTCTTTCACAAAGGATAGGCAATTCACACATTCTATGACATCATATAAGCAATATCAAGTCGAACTTGCGGTAACAAGCCTTCAGAATCAAAAACTTTGTTGACATTATATAATCATGAAGGCCAGAGGATACATTTTTTTCTGATTGTGAAAGAATATCAAAATAACTGAAAACCATTTTGTACAAAAAATTTATTAAATTCAAAAAAATAAGTAAAATTGACAACTTAATTATTATGAATACTCAGATTTTATTGAGTAACAGATATGAACATCTTTAAGACTAAAAGTAGCACTGAGAAGAATCCCGAAGAGCAAAGTACTTTATGAACAGTAAGCATTGTTTTTGTTGGCTTTATCAAGTCATTTTGACAACACTTTTGGTCATGTAGTGCCATTAATTACTAGTGGGGGAAACAAGTTCTGGTCACAAAGTACTGTATTAGAGACCAATGACAACATCCTACAAGTAAACTGGCATATTTAAAGCTTAATCACAATAGACTAAGGTAAAAACCACTGATAAAATCTAAGTAACATGGCATCTTATCATCTCTGATTTAAATACTTAACAAAATCTTGTTGTGATCAGGGGGTTGGAATGACTTTTAAGTCTGAGTAACAGTGCTGACCCTGTCTGTTGTCAATGTTGCAATATGTGAATAAATTTCAGAAGTGGCAACAAAAAAATGCTATGTGGTGTTTGACTTATTTTCCTGTATTTGATTTTAAGAAGATAAATTGACATCTTATTGATCCTATTGCACCTGACCTAGGTAAACTGGTATTGATGGGATTGTTAATTCTGGTTTACGTTAATACTGGTAAAAGTAGAATGACCTTAAAAGCACAATAAAATGTTGGAAAAAAAAAGGCAACAAAAAATCTAGATCCATGGTGAGTACAGGATTAAGATTTTCAACAGTACACAAGGTTTTCAATACTGGCAACTTAAATTTGGTCGTTTTGTATTACTATCACGAAGACTTGAGAGGCAATCAATAGGGTACATGTATGGAGCATATCAAGCAAGAAAAGAAATGACAAAAATGACAACAATTTTACAAAGTCTTACAGGTGACTGTCCAGTAACTTATTCTTAACATAAATAAATATATATGCCACCTATTGCGAATCTCACTTGATGTAGAAGAATTGTGGCATTTTTTACAAGAATCTTACGATAAAAATCACCCCAAAGTCGTAAGTGAATGAAGTTTGAAAACAGTGTATTGTTTGTTTGACAAATTGTTACTTTAATTTGATATATATAGTAACCATCTGATTTATATTATTCATAAAGGTTAGATTTCATCACAAATGATCAGTTTTGGGTTTGTTTGTTTTTTGTTGTTGTTTTTTTTTTGCAAGATATCGTACATTGAAAAAATGCTCACTTACAAACCACAGATTGTCAACCTTGAATATGGAAAAGATTTTTCAATCTCATGAAAGGAGATTCAAGATTTTACTAAGAATTAGTGGGAAAATTCAAGATTATTTTATGGGAGACATGAGTTTTTTCATAAAAAAAATTATCAAAATTTTACATACAAAATAGGGAATCTTCCTATTTACCGGGGAGACTTGGCAAGTATGCTACTATTAGTTGTTTTAATCCTAAGATTTTTTTGTGAAAGGGGCCTCTGTTCTGTGCCATCTCAATATTCATACAAATTTAGACATGACAAAGTTAAAGCACTTTTCAAAGAAGGAAAGAGGAAGGACTATTCAAGGACTGAATACAGGTCTTCAAGCACAAATGCTTAAAAGAAGAAATCCATCTTCTATTCAAAACATGGACCAAATACCAACTCAATATATTATAGGAAATACATTTAGCCTCATTTTGAAGACAAGGTACCAGTACTTTTCATTGGCAAAATGTAAGAAATCACAAAAAAGGATGAGTTTTACCTTAGTTTAAATTAACTGCTGTTATTTCATCTAAACTATGACACCAATCAACTAGAACAATTTTTCTGAACGCCAAAAAAATAATGATAACTAGCTAACTTTTAAAGCTCTCAAATTGGTTTCAAGCACTTTTCAGTGTAAAAATCAATTTCAAGCACTTTCAAGATATTAACTAAAGTTTAAGAATTGTTCAATCTTATCTGGAACCCTTTACATAGATCTCTTGAAGGAATTTCATAAACTAATAACACATTTGATTCTATACACCTGACTTGATCGCCAACTAGTTTCGTCCAGGACGTCTGTATGATGAAAATAAAACAACAAATGAAATAGATTATCCAGGGATCAGGAGGCGAACATTTTGGCGTACATTTTCTTCTCCTTGGCTTTGTACTCTTCTATGGTCTTTTTCACTTTGTTCAACTCACGCAGAATACCTGAAATGTGTACAAAGTTAGACTGAGAGCCAGTTTCAGTGATGTTGAAATCCTACACTCAACTTTCCCAAGCTGTTACATCTGGAACAGTATTCACAAAGCATAAGAAAATTCCACAGTTGCAGAGTTTACAGACCTTTTACAAAAAGTATACGCAGAAGTCTTCAATCACATTCACAAAGCTGTAAAAGTCACTATCATTAACTGAAATATTCTGCAACACTGATGGATGCAGAATTATCAGATCTTGTGTGAAAACAAAATTTTGGTTTTGTGGAACCATTCTGTAACTTGCTTACTATAAGGGCAAATTCTCTAAAGAAAGAACATTGAACAGTACATGCATGTGCATAAGTTTTACTGACAAATCATAGTACCCTTTGTTAAATGAATTTGAAGAAAGAACAGACTTAAGAATGAGAAAAAAATCAGAAGCCTGTCAAAGGTGCACATAAATAGCAGAGTGCAAAATTTCATGTTGTCTCGCCAAGTGAACATTCTCACAATTACATTGGTGTATAAATTATGGCTGATCGATATCATAATGGACATTTGTAAGAGGGCCAAGACTGGTTTACGCTTGCCTATGATATATCAGATATGAATAAGAGAATACATAAAATTCTATTAACCATTGACCCACCACTGTGTGGACAGAATTATATACAGGTAATTTCTGTTATAAATACCTTTGTCGCTGGGATCTAACTTGGATGCCTGAGAAAGTGTGGCCTGAAAAAAAAAGTAAATATTCTTATTTGCTTTAAATTCAATACAGATATTTTTCAGTCATAAGCATCGATACATTATGTTGGTTGGCTGGTTATATTGTTGTTTAACGTTCCACTCAAGAATATTCCACTTATACGGAGACGTCACTGTGTGCCAGTGAAGGGCGACAAATTTTGCCTATGTTCAGCACTTACAGCTGTTAAGCAGGGAGGGTCTTTAATGTGCCAACACCTANNAGCTCCCCATACATTATTTAAAACAAATGATATTACATATAACTTAAGAACTTTTCAACTATTTGGCAGGTATTTAAGAACTATTCATGAACTGGACTATATCTAGGGACTTCCTCAGTACTCACACTAAGCACTTACTTCAATCTGTATGAACTCAAACAATTTGTTTGATAGTTTAATACAAAAACAATCTAAACACGTAAAGACATCAGTTTTTTATTGTAGATGTTGGTTGTACAACATCTTTTAATAAATTCTGAAATAACACAAAAATACATTAAATAACTTACCAATGCTTCATCCATATTCTTCAGTCCACTCTGGGCTTGACCTTTCCTAAATAATGCTTTTACATTGTTGCTATCAAATTGTAAAACCTAAAATAGCAGATAGTATTGACTTCAATAAAGGATACATGTATGAATGACAAAAAAAAAATCTAAGTCAAAATGACTGTACAGGTAGAGTGAAAAGAGAGGAAGATAAACATGATTATGCAATCTGTACACAGCTGAGGGAGATGAGTCAGAAATTAGGTTTTGCTTGCTTGTTTGTTTTTGCTTTACGCCACACTCGACAATCTTTCAGTCATATGGTGGCGGCCAGTTCATATTTGTGGAGGAGAGAGCCCAGTAACAAATGTATCCGGGAAGAGACCACCGGCTATCCGCAAGTAAACTGGCAAACTTTCTCACATAATCAGTTTAGATTCCAGCCAGCTATGAACCTGCACTGTCAAGAGGTGAGAGACTGAGTGGTTCAAAGCACAATGCTCTAACCATTCTGCCATGGAGACCCCCTTGTGCTGTAAAAAAAAGAAATCAAAAATTTGTTAAGCATCTTTTCTGTTTCCATACTGCCTGTTTTAGTGGTGGTAGCTACTTTCAGCAGAACTTCACTAGTATTGTTGTGGCCTTAAATTTTTACCTAAGCTAAGAGTAGTCTTTAGTTCCTGAGTAATGGCTTTGAAATTGACCTTGTCCTTTACTGTCAAAAACTACAGGACCTACCTCATTACAATTATCAAGAGCCTCCGAGTATTCCTCTAACTTTAGATTACATGCTGCTCTGTAAAAAATGAAATATATGAGCATTAACATCATAGTCTATCTACCACAGTCTTTGTTGTTGGCAAATACTGTTATAGGAAACATAGCCACAATCATTATCATAAAGAATGTCACAGGAAAATGTGACCATATCAATTATTATGAAACATGTTTCTTGAAAACCAATTAAGGTCATACAATGAACAGGGTTTGAAAAACTGTTACATGTTCAGTATTACAGGTACTTACATATTCAGTGTTGCAAGTATTAACATGTTCAGTATTATAGTTTTACTGTGTTACAGGTACTTACATATTCACTATTCAGGGCTACAAGTACTTATATATTCAATATTACCAGTACTTACATATTGAGTATTACAAGTATTTACATGTTCAGTATTACAGGTACTCACATATGCAGTATTACGGGTACTTACATATTCAGTATAACAGGTACTTACACATTCAGTATTACAGGTACTTACACATTCAGTATTATAGGTACTTACATAGTCAGTATTACAGGTACTTACATATGGTACATGTACTTACATATTCAGGGTTACAGGGACCTACACATTCAGTGTTACAGGCACTTACATATGGTACATGTACTTACATATTCAGGGTTACAGGGACCTACAGATTCAGTATTACAGGTACTTACATATGGTACATATACTCACATATTCAGGGTTACAGGGACCTACACTTTCAGTATTACAGGTACTTACATATGGTACATGTACTCACATATTCAGGGTTACAGGGACCTGCACATTCAGTATTACAGGTACTTACATATGGTACATGTACTTACATATTCAGGGTTACAGGTACTTACATATGGTAAATGTACTTACACATTCAGTGTTACAGTTACTTACATATGGTACATGTACTTACATATTCAGGGTTACAGGGACCTACACATTCAGTGTTACAGTACTTACATATGGTACATCTACTTACATATTCAGGGTTACAGGGACCTACATATTCAGTATTACAGGTACTTACATATGGTACATGTACTTACATATTCAGTATTACAGGTACTTACATATGGTACATGTACTTACATATTCAGGGTTACAGGTACTTACATATTCAGGGTTACAGGTACTTACATATGGTACATGTACTTACATATTCAGGGTTACAGGGACCTACAGATTCAGTATTACAGGTACTTACATATGGTACATGTACTCACATATTCAGGGTTACAGGGACCTACACTTTCAGTATTACAGGTACTTACATATGGTACATGTACTCACATATTCAGGGTTACAGGGACCTACACATTCAGTATTACAGGTACTTACATATGGTAAATGTACTTACATATTCAGGGTTACAGGTACTTACATATGGTAAATGTACTTACACATTCAGTGTTACAGTTACTTACATATGGAACATGTACTTACATATTCAGGGTTACAGGGACCTACACATTCAGTATTACAGGTACTTACATATGGAACATGTACTTACATATTCAGGGTTACAGGGACCTACACATTCAGTGTTACAGTACTTACATATGGTACATGTACTTACATATTCAGGGTTACAGGGACCTACACATTCAGGGTTACAGGTACTTACATATGGTACATGTACTTACATATTCAGGGTTATAAGTACTTACATATTCAGGGTTACAGGGACCTACATATCGTACATGTACTTACATATTCAGGGTTACAGGGACCTACACATTCAGTGTTACAGGTACTTACATATGGTACATGTACTTACATATTCAGGGTTACAGGTACTTACATATGGTACAGGTACTTACATATTCAGGGTTACAGG
>JACSZP010010326.1:0-13350 GCA_016161895.1 Pinna nobilis
ATGTCTAGTATCTGTGTTGTCACATGTGTGGTGATGTTAAGTATCTATGTTGTCACATTGTGGTGATGTTTCATATTAGTGTTATCACATGTGTGGTGATGTCTTGTATTTATGTTGTCACATGTGTGGTGATGTCTAGTATCTATGTTGTCACATGTGTGGTGATGTCTAGTATCTGTGTTGTCACATGTGTGGTGATGTCTAGTATTTATGTTGTCACATTGTGGTGATGTTTCATATTAGTGTTATCACATGTGTGGTGATGTCTAGTATTTATGTTGTCACATGTGTGGTGATGTCTAGTATCTGTGTTGTCACATGCGTGATGATGTCTAGTCTTTATGTTGTCAAATGTGTGGTGATGTCTAGTATTTATGTTGTAACATGTGTGGTGTTGTCTAGTATTTATGTTGTCACATGTGTGGTGATGCCTGGTATTTATGTTGTCACATGTGTGGTGATATATTTTACCTATGTTGTCACTTGTGTGGTGATGTCTTGTATCTATGTTCTCACATGTTTAATTATGTCTAGTATCTTTGTTGTCACATGTACAATGATATCTAGTATCTATGTTGTCACATGTACAATTATGTCTAGTATATATGATGTCACATGTACAATGATATCTAGTATCTATGTTGTCACATGTTCAATGATGTCTAGTATCTGTGTTGTCACATGTACAATGATATCTAGTATCTTTGTTGTCACATGTATAATGATGTCTAGTATCTATGTTGTCACATGTGTGGTGATATCTTTTACCTATGTTGTCACATGTATGGTGATATCTTTTACCTATGTTGTCACATGTGTGGTGATGTGTAGTATCTTTGTTGTCACATGTACAATGATATCTAGTATTTTGTTGTCACATGTACCTGATATCGAGTATCTATTGTCACGTGTTTTGTGATGTCTTATATCTGTTGTCACATGGTGATGATGTCTAGTATCTATGTTGTCACATGTGTGGTAATGTCTAGTTCTTATGCTGTCACATGTATGGTGATTTCTAGGATCTTTGTTGTCCATTATACAGTGATGTCTAGTTTCTATATTGTCACATGTTTTGTGATGTCTTACATCTGTTGTCACATGTGTGGTGATGTCTAGTATCTATGTTGTCACATGTGTGGTGATGTCTAGTACCTACGCGGTCACATGTATGGTGATTTCTAGTATCTATGTTGTCCATTATACAGTGATGTCTAGTTTCTATGTTGTCACATATATGCTGATGTCTAGTATCTTGTTGTCACGTGTGTATTGATTTGTGTGTGGTAATTTTTAGTATATTTTAGATGCCATTTGTCTGTTGCTGTCTAGTACATTTAAGCTGCCAAATGTATGGTGATGTCTAGTCAATGTATATTTAGATGCCATGTGTATGGTGATGTCTAGTACATTTATGTTGCCACATGTATGGTGATATCTAGTACAGAGTATCTTTAAGTATATTTTAAGTTGTCATGTGTATGTTGATGTCTAGTATATACATAATGTACATTTATAGCCCACCATCATACTGAATCAGTACTCTGTCTGTGGTTTGCTGTTTTACCTCTATAGTCTGTCCTTAAAAATAATTCGTCATTGCTGTCTCTCAAAAAGTCATGAAGGAATTTTTCTCAAACTTTATTTTGATGATCCCCAAGGGATTTAGTTTTGCATGCCATATTTTGCGACTGAATAAAACATTGGGACCCCATAGGGAACTTAGGTTTCAAAAGGTGAATTTTGTTATATAGCTATTTCTGAGAATGTACAGAAGATATGTTTCACAAACTTAATCTGGATGTCCCCCTTGGGATCTAGTTTTAATATGCATGCCATATTTTTTGACTGATTTAAAAAAGGGGCTCCAGAGGGGGAACTGTGGTTTTGAATGAATTCCTATTATCACTATTTAAGAAAATGAACTCATTTTTCATTGCCTTTCTTTTCTTTTACAGATTTTAACAACCCATCAGATTAAGATTATGTATGTGGAAAGTATCTGCAGAGTACAAACATTATCCTTGTCAGCCAAACTTCTATATCATGCACATGTAGCTGATGAAATCGTGGTCCAGTGGGAATCTCTGCAGAGAAAATATCCTAGAGCCGTATATATAGGACGGATAGTGTAAAGGACGAAAAATAACGATAGATGAGGAAGAAATGAGCCTTTCTACAATTTTTTGTGTGTCTTTGTACATGTTCACAAATCAATTACACACATTGTAAGATATTACAGACTTCCTGTTGCACTGGGAATCTTAGTTCATTCATTTCCTAAGATTTAAGAAAAATTGAATGTAAATAACACTTGTCCTGTTTCCTTCCTTGTGAGATTGGAATTCACTGCTGTTGAAAACAGTAAAGCCTCTTTAATCCAGACATTTATGTTCCAATGCAAATTGTCCAGATCAATGAAGTGTCCAACTTACTAAAACATGCATATTATAAGTCTAATTCAATTTGAAAACTTTGTTCCAATGAACTTTCGTCCGATGTTGAAGCATTGGGATTATTGGTGTCCAGATTACTGAGGCGTTACTGTACAGTAAAACCTGCACTAGTGACCACCTGTATATAAAGACCACCTAGTCACAAAGACTATTTTCTTCAGTCCCCAATTGTAACATTTGTATGCAAATCAACCTCTTTATAAAAACCACCTCCATATTAAGACTGGTTCTCTTTTGTCCTGAGGGAGGTCTTTAGATGCAAGTTTTACTGTATACTGTACCTTATTGATTGTTATACAAGGAAAGATTGAACTGGTAGAAAAAAGAGCAACCTAAATATGTTACCACATTGAATTATTTGTGGAATTTGTAGGAAATGTGAGACATTGTCCATCCTAATGCTTTAGTTTTGGTTTGGCTTTGCTCATACCACACTGAACAAATTTTCAGTCATATGGTTGCAACCAGTTTTTACTTTTGATGAAGAGAATCTCAATATACAGAAGCTGTATGAGACCACAGGCCTTCTGCAAGTAAACTCAGCAAACTCTCTTTCAAAAGTTACTTAAGTTCCTGTCCGGCTTGAACCTGCACTGACTAGAGGCAAGATGTAAACAAAAGAAATACAATACATGTACTTCATGTGGGGATTTTGACTCCATTGTGTTAGGTTGATCCAACACTGAGGCATTTGGATCTTGAAAGAGAGTACATTTAGTTTGCTTTGCATTATTGAAATGACATTTGAAAAAGTTAGCCAATGATATCTATCTAGTTGTTATTGAAGTAAAAGATATCTATATATGACTGTATATATGGACAAAACATGACAGTAATTAAGTGATGAAATAGTACTTCATTGCATTATCATTATTACTGAATAGCCTGAAAACTTCACACTTCTATAAGATACAATCGTTGGATTTCAGACATTTTCAGAAAGTCAGTTGATCAGTACTTTTTGAAATCTCACAGACAGGATAATGATATCTTACATTTTCTAAAATATCATGAGAATGGCCATTTGATTTTTTCATTTTTCTGTAAGGGCTGCGAGGAATCTCAGAAGACCCATATCAATTGACATAATGATGCTTATGTTGATGTGCTATTGACTGTGTCCCGATAAATATACTTTTTGTTGACTTCTATACAGCAAAATAAAAATTTAGAAGAATAAAAAGAAATATGTGTACTTGCATTCTTTTCACTTAAATTGAAGATCATTGTAATATTGCCTGATAACCGGTGACCCTAATTTATTTCCCATTTCATGCCGAAGCTGGAAATTGGACAACAACATTACTCATATAGCAAGATTAATCATCCTCCAAGCTGTACAACAATATTTCAAGGAAAATGCGGAGAGGAAGATAAGCTTTATATGTTGATTGTTTATTTGCTCTCTTATCCTTACACTTGACAAAACTGGTGACTTCACGCTACATTCTAGCAATTAAGTTTCTGCATTCACTGGGTTGAAATTTTCATAAATCATCTACTTGCATGGCATATATGTAGCTCAGGAAAATATAGGGTATGTATCAATAGCTCACATAAGGAAGTGAGAAGGAGCTTATGCTTTAACCCCTTCCTCCATGTCTGTATCTGCACAAATGTTTAGACGATTTTTTTCTTTACCTATGATAAGTAGGTTGATCAAACTTGGATACATAGTACAGTCAACTCTGCAAATGTAACAAGGTACTGGTTGTAAAGAGGAGATTTCTATTCCCAATGCACTTCTCTTACCAAGGTATCAAGTAAAGTTAAGGCATCAAGCTGAAGGACAGAAAAAGCCTGTTGCTACAGCCACATCAGTCTCGAGATAAGTACTCTACCATGGTGACAAGATGGCTCTCCTGAGACACACAAACGTGCAGCTCTCTTCACATGGTATTCAAATAAAGATAAGGCATAAAGCTGAGAATACTTCAAATAAAGACACACCATGAGAACATCTAAAGTTTATTGTACATTTGGCAGTTTTAAGTACAGAAATGTTCTAAATTCGAAGAGACAAAACAAAACAGCTACACATAAGACTGGTATAAAGTACTCCTGTTATTTGCTATAAACTTAAGTATTTTTAAGTACATTTGTGCATCATTTTGTTCAATTTATATTATGATAAGCTGATTGTGAATACATGTACTTAGTTTTAACAGTGTACACATTGTTAGATCAATCAAGATAAGGTGTTGGCACATGGAGTTTTGAGTTACTATACCCATTGGTCTAGTGGACTAGCTTTTGACATAAATGTATATTAATTAAAAATAAGTGAAAACATATGTGTATCCAGCCATGATAAAGATGTTACAGGAGTATTCAGGTGGTTATAACATCACTATGATAATTTGCGATGCTGTGTCTCTTTTCACTTATCAACTTGAAGTTAAAATAAGTCATTATTGCTCAAGAAAAAACCAGTGAATGATAGTAGCCGTTACATTAAAAGAAAAATTAAATTTTTACCGAACTAAACAAAAACCACAGAACAAAAAATCCAACAAACTGGAAATGAGCTATAAACTGTATTATGCACATGAAGTACAACATGATCAAATTGCAACAACAAATTATTCAAATTAAAAAGTCATTAGCTTAATAGGAGATTCAAGCCAACTATCCATGGCTTTACAATACTTTAACATGATTTCAGTCATTGCCATACATTATGTAACAAGATCCAAAACATTTCACTCAACATTTTAATACATATACAATCGCTTCCACATAGTGTGTTTGCAACTTACATTAACTTAATTTTTCTCTACCAGATATACACAATATTGAAAATCCAATGCTTTCACTGGGAGTCTATAAATAAATGTATAGAATTCTGCCACAATACGGATTTGATGCTTCAGCTTTAAGCATTGTAATATATCAATTTGATGCTTCAGCTTTAAGGTTTGTTCACATAGCTCTTACACCTGTTCTCATCTGATTTGCTTCCCAGTGATATTCAAATGAGTTATTGATCTCATAAAATGTTGCAAAATGAATTTTGAAAGTGCCTTGTAAACCATATTCCACTTCTATACCCAAATACATTTATACTTTTCACAATAAAATAGTAAGATAAATCGACAATGACCATTACTTTAATTAAACACTATCAGTACCAGCTATCTTAGTATTTTCAACCAATTCCTTGGGTTGCCTGTTGATATGCATTACATCTGAGGAGATATATTTAGACTTGATATCAAGCTTTATTGTTTGCTCTTAAAATCAAAGATTTAAACAGCAATATTAGCTCAAAAAACTTCTATATCCTCAATGTCAGTATTAGGTAATTTATCAAATGAATTTTTTTTAAAATTAGTTTGGTGTACTTAAAATAATTCACATTAATTTTTGAATATGTGGTTATTTATATAATAATGAAACAATTGTCCTTAACAATAAAGTACATATTGTAGTAAAAGAAACAGATCATACTTCATAAAAAAAGAAATAGAAAACAAGAATACTGTCTAACTTTGACTTAAAATCCTTAAACTCTTAAACAAAAGAAATGAAACCCGCTTCAAAGATTCAATAACATGAAACGACAATTTACTGCTGTCCTGTTTTGATTTCACATTCATGTGGGTGGATCACATTTAAGTGGGTGGATAATGTTTATTTCTGTTTCTGGAAAAAAGCTTCCCTTCCTTTCAGTGTAGGTTTGATAGTATCTGCTCCGGGCTTCCATCCCGCTGGACACACTATGGAAGAAAAAATAAAAGTAAGAATACTTGCTGATTATATTTATAAAGATGACAATAGGATTCTGTGATACATATACAGTGAACTCTCCCTACAACAGCCATGTTTGTTTTTCAAAAATTTGCTGTTGTAACGAGTATGCTGTCGTAACAATTTGCCGCCTGTATGCAATTGCTGTAAAGCAATGTCCCAGAATAGGCCTATCGTCTACTTGTAGGGTTTACTATGAAGAACTGTTACTGTTAGATCGTTTTGCTGTAGGTAATAACCTATAGTAATAGCGGTAGATCATCTGCGTGTTCAAAACTTGAAAGTCATTCAAAATTTGATAAAAATAAAAAAAGATTTTTTTTCTCTCTCTTTATTTTACTTACAATGTGTATGGAAATGATTCCGGAAATGACCAGTGTCAAAAATTTGGGTTGGCCCCGAATATGGATACATAGTGAAAATCCATGAACGGCAAACCTTGTCTTTTTTTCCTCGTTTGTGAGAAGAATTTTGAACGGATGTCCTGCTAATTGATGCTTAGTCAATTTGTATTTGAAAGTCAGAAACGTTGGATATTCGCCCAAACGTTAACATTGTTGTAAAATTAGCCTACCGTAAAACTGGATGTCGGACTCTTCATCACTGTTTATTCAAACCAGTTCATGCTACTGATAAGCAAACACCGGCTACCTGTAGCCTTGTAGAGTGTCAAGTGTTTAAGCGATTAATCTGTTATGTAANNGTTTCTCATCAACTCAAGTAAATTGCTGTTGTATCAAATAAAACAATGTTAAAATGCACATTTGATAATTATTTCCGGTGCCGGAACACGAATATGCTGTTATGTCAAGCAGAAATAGCATTGTGCACGTTTGTTCCACATGGATTTTTGCTGGTAGCCAAATTTGCCGGTAAAACAAGTGCCGTTGTAACGAGAGTTCACTGTGTATATATCTGCCTAAAACAAGAATCTGTTTTAGGATTTATTGAAGCACTTTGAGGAGTTACTGTTGGTTCATTGATTTAATTGTTGTTTAATATTCCACTCAAGCATCTTTCATTTTATGGAGATGTCAATGTGTGCTAGTATAGGGCAACTAATTTTGCCTATGCCCGGCACCAATAGCCATAGAGCACCTACTGTGAAATGGGACCTGTGCTTTACAACAAAAAATAATTACTTTTAAGAAATAGCACTAGGACAAACTTTTGTAATTTGTATGGTTTTCTCGTAGACTTGCACTTAAAACAATTTTACTGAATGAGACAAAATAGTATAAGTGTGACTGGCCCCTTATGTATCTCTAGATAAACCTGGCAACAGGTCTCAGTTGAAAAAGTTTCAGAGTAAAATTTTTTTAGAATTGTCTGTGTTTATGGTCCTGGGCCTGAAATTAGAAGCAAAAGTTGCAGGTTTTTTATATTGGATAAAAAAACTGAGGCCCCATTTTCTAAAAAGTCTCAATATCACTTAATAATTCTCAAATCAAACAGGCAAACAACACCCCAAAATATGTCAATATCCCTTACATTATATATTTGTAATTCTATATAGGGATAAAGTGGAACCTGACAGACCACTGGTGTGAGAGACCACCTGTCCTGAGACACCACTAAAAAACACCTTTTTAAGTATTCATGTAAATAAAACCCATCATAAAAAAACACCTGTCTTGAGACACCAATTTAGAGTTTTGAAACACCTTTTTAAGCATTCATATAAATAAAAACCATCATGAGAGACCACTTATCTGTCAAGACCACAATTGCATGACGGAGTGGGCAGTCTCTCAAGACAGGTATCACTGTATTACCTTCTCCGTGTTTATCTGTAAACTGGAATGCCTGTACTAGTCTCAGAGTCTCGTCTACTGATCTTCCGACTGGTAAATCATTCATGGTTATCTGGCGTAGGTTGCCTTTGTCATCAATAATAAACAAGCCTCTACAATGACACATTAAATAACTGAAATCAGTGAAGAAAAAAAAACTCATATTTCAAAATAAAAATTTGACAAGTCTTTGCCCGATTATCAAAATGTGTTATAATGATGCTGTAACCCTCGTGAAAAATAAAAAATAAAACAACGTACTAAACAGAATTAATCTGAGCATTGATACGTCAGTTTTTATTGCCCTGAGCCATATCAAGTGTAAAGCCTAACAGTAATCCCTATGGCAAGTAGACAAGGTATAAATAATATACACAAAACATAAGGGGGTTTTTCTCTCTCATTTTTAGGAGAATATCAAGTCTGAAACTTAACTTTTCTGTTTCTTTTCAATAACCAAAGTTGTATTTTGTGACCAAACCTTCTCTCCCTTCTTTCACTTTGTGCTTGATTAACAGTAATAATTACCAGTAATCAAACAGATCTTTATAAAATAAAGTGCCTAGTGTAGTGTGATGGTTTGATGTTGTCATTGATTGAAATATCTCAGTTAATATTAAGTTATGTTAGTTTTCTGTAAATCATGTCTCATTTTCCCATCTGAATAACAATGAAACACCACTAAATTATCTGAGAAATTTTCATTACAAATATTAGCTATGTGTCAAAATGTATAGCCTATCTCCCTAGAATACTTTCCCCAACATTTCACTAATCAGCTTAAAATGGCTTCTATCAGTAAAACAGTTAACATCAATGTCAATCAAATTATCCTACCTAAAAGTTATTCCTTCATCTGCTTTGTATACTCCATATTTCTTTGAGATTTCCTGAGTTTTGTCTGATAACAGTGGAATTTTCATGGATCCAAGTCCTCCTTGTTTGCGTGGAGTATTTATCCTAGAAAAAAAGTACAAACATTCAACAGAAACAGGGCATGATTTTCACCACAATGTAAGCTGAGAATGTAAGGGATAGTTTTCTCACACAAGTCATCTCCCCTCTACAACTAGTGTAATGGTGGAGTATTAAAGGACTCATCTGGGCACTGTGAATTCTCTGTTAGAGTTGTTCACATGTAGTGCCACTGTAAAACCCATTGGAAATATCACATAGTCAAGCTAAATACACAGAGTATACACTGAAAACAAGAATGTCCCATCATGAAGCACATCATATGCAGGGCTCTGCATTAAAGATTTCTTCTTGTTCCAAGGAAAGTAAAAATTAAGTTTCAGGCTAAAGATAATACTAAATACTATTTGATCTGTACTTGACCATTGTGACCATTTAAAGTCTTAGTTTTCATTACTATTCCTAATATTGAAAGCATTATGGGAAGTAAGATATAATGGCAAGGGTATGCAGGTATTGGTAATCAGATATCTCATCAATGACACAAAATAAAGACCACACAGTATAAATATCATCTGTTTGCTTTTATATTTTATGCAACACTGGACAATTTTTCAGTCATATGGAGGTGGCCACTTTTAATTGGTGGAGGAGAGAACCTGCTTACAAACTTACCCAAGAAGAGACCTTTCGCAAGTGAACTGGCAAACTTTTTCATGTAATCAACTATGGTTCCAGCGAGGTTCGAACCAGCGCTGATGACAGGTGATCATATCCAAATCCAAATGTGAATAACAATGACATTTTTTTTCTTCTTTAAAGTAAGTCAATTTTAACATTTTAGTACTATAGTACATCAGATCAATTTCTGAACATGAAATGAAGCTTTAAGACCAACACAACATTCAACTATGATCTAAAATGCAAGCTTTCAGTTTAACTCAATAAAGTTTTCATTATTCTTTGAATGATGCAATACATAATACAAGGGTTGTTGTTTTTTTTATCTCCATGTGTATTAACTCTAATACTTGCATACAATACCCTGTAAAAATGATTCCAAATAAACAATGGAACTAATTCATATACCAAGAGAAATCTAATAACATTTGTGCAGAACTATTGTTTCCATTAGCGACTGAATGACACTCGAAGACGATATCCTACACTAACATATTTCAGCAGGAAATTTATTGCAGTCAACTCGGCATTTAACGAGATCCCATGTAACAAAGTACCGGTTGCTACGAGGTGATTTCTATTCCTGGTGCACTTTCCATGCATTACTTTGTGAATGCGAATAACCAAGATTGGCTATAACGAGGCAAATATCTTGTCCCCTTCAGCCTCGTTATATGTGGAGTTCACTGTATACTAGTCACACAAACATTATGGGGTATCATGTGGTATATGACTTAGATCTATTTGTTTCCTTATTTGGGCAATCAGTAGAGCAATCTTCATGTACCCACCATGCTAGATGTGAAAAATGGCTGTCTGTGGAGCAGGCGACAACCTCACAGTTGATGGCTCTGAATTCTTCTACTCTATCACTAAATGCAATGATTTCTGTTGGACATACAAATGTACTGAAAAGAAGATGTTAACATCATAAAAGCAAACATTCGGTCAATAGATACAAATTTCTGTAAAAAAAATACCTAGATCATATCACCAAGAAATCTAGTTTTTGTGAAACAAACTTAGCACAAAATATACATGACAACGCTCCTCACTTGATAGAAAAGTGAGAGAACTCTGATGTCGAATTTTCATATAACAAAGTCTGTTTATACATGCATGCACCTCAAATATACCTACAAATCTTAAGGTCAACTAAAGTCATGTGAACATAAATTGATGCTGGGTTAAGTGACCCCTAGGAATTGCATCTCTTTACAGTGACACAACAAATTCTGAGTTACCATCCGGCAACAAACATAGAAATATAATACAAAACTACAATGTGCAATTTTGATGGTCATACAATTTATAAATTTTGTTTTGGCACTGTTTTAGTCTACTATCCATCATATGCAGCTTTATTTAATGGTAGAGACAGGTAATTTTAACCACAATGAAATACATGTATATTTAGAAATGTCAACAAGACTTGGGCAAGTAAATTGGCAAACATGTCTTGGTATCACGTAACAAAGCAACTTGCCAGTTCTGAGCCAAATATAAGCTTTGATATTCAAAATGCAATGCTTTATCCAGACACTTGTATTCACTGTATTGAACCTCCTGATTAGGACAAAATTTCTTTTCCTTTTTCTTTCTTTTTTTTTTTTGATGGATTGTATGATTCTGTCAGTCAAAATGTCAGACAAGATTTTGAAGTTTTCAACAGCACTGTACAGAGAATGTTAGCCCTTAATAAGTTAAGTATGGCGCTGTAGAAATTGGAACAGGGTCTAAAACAATGGCCTATCAGAACTACAGAGTTATGTGGCATTCATACATGACAACTTACAAATCTAATGGATAAAAGAAGAAGACAAGGTATTTCCCCCTGTAGTCAGCCAATGAGATTTCTTTAAATTCACCATTCACTACAGCTTGTCCCTGAAATTCTGGGGCTGGCTTTGTCAACTGTATTTGTGCCATTGTTGGTGGGTTGATATTCTGAAAAAGAAAATAAATAGAGATAATGGTGAGTTAATATTCTGAAAAAAAAGAAAAAAAGTATAAAGAAATATTCAAACTCCATTATCACTGTACACAGACTAGGATAGACATTATGCATTACAGACTGGGGCAGAGCCTTGATACACTGTATGGAGACTGGGATACACTGTATGGAGACTGGGATACAATGTATGGAGACTGGGATACACTGTATGGAGACTGGGATACACTGTATGGAGACTGGGATACAATGTATACAGGCTGGGATACAATGAATACAGACTGGGATAAACTGTATAGAGACTGGGATACAATGTAAACACTGAGATACAATGTATACAGGCCAAGATACATAGTATAAAGACTGACATACATGTACAATGTATACAGACTGGGATACAACGTATACAGGCTGGGATACAATGTATACAGACTGGGATACAATATATACAGACTGGGATACAATGTATACAGACTGGGATACAATATATACAGACTGGGATACAATGTATACAGACTGAGATACAATGTATACAGACTGGGATACAATATATACAGACTGGGATACAATGTATACAGACTGAGATACAATGTACATTTGTATACAGACTGAGATACAATGTCCATGTACATTTGCATACAGACTGGGATATAATGTATACAGTCTGATCGAGATACTATGCATAGAGACTGAGATACATGTACAATGTACACAGACTAGGATACAATGTATACATCTTGAGATACAATGTATACAGACTGGGGTAAAATATATAGAGACTGGGATATATAATGTATACAGACTGAGATACAATGTACATTTTTATACAGGCTGGGATACAATGTGTACAGTCTGAGATATAATGCATAGAGATTGAGATACATGTGCAATGTATACAGACTGGGATACAAAGTATAAATACTGGGATATAATGTATACAGACTGAGATACAATGTATACAGGCTGAGATAAAATGTGTAAAGAGATACAATATATACATTACAGCCTGGGATACAATGTATACAGGCTTAGATACATTTGTATACAGAGATACAATATATATATATATATATATTACAGCCTGGGATACAATGTATACAGACAAGGATTTCTCTTCTAATTGAGATTTTAATGTATAAAGGCTTAGAATTAGATGTTATTGCATGCAAACGTGAATATCAGGGTATGCAGCATAGGATATAATTTACAAGCAGACTAGGATATCATAATATACATGTACAGATGAATTGTATACAGATGCAGATATCACTACATACAGACTGAGGTTATACTACATGTATATCTAGGTTCACTGGAACATCACTGTACGGTATATAGCCTACAAAATTATTTTGTACAAACTGAGATACGTGTACAAATTTATACAGACTGATATAACTGTCTACAGGTTGAGCTTCATCATTTACATACTGTAGAAACACTACATACCAGACTAGGGCCGTAGGCATACTATACATGTACATGAACACTACAGACAGGAATATCATTACATATACAGAAAGATTTTACTGCAGACAGATGGGTATACATGTATACTGTGTATACAAATAGTAATAACAATTTAATGGACTTATACAGAATATGATATTATTGTATACTGACTAAGATATTGTACATATATAGACTGGAATATCCCTCTGTACAGACTGGAATACCATGATATACAATCTGCTGCATTATTCATGTTTTTGTTTACATTACATACAACTGAAATACATGTATGATTGCATGTATGGTCTCACTACACAGTTAACAGGAAGTGACCCCTGTCTCAGAGAGTGCA
>JACSZP010010341.1:0-13771 GCA_016161895.1 Pinna nobilis
AGTTTTTTGTTAAGACGTCTTTTCATAAGTGGCTCCCATCCCGTTTCGATGCGCCAATCGTTCGGTACAATGCCGTACGCATCAATTTATTGTATCCCCTGAACAAAAAACGTTCATTTAGCTAAACATTTTTACAACATGGATGGTTGGTTGAATTGTTGTTTAAAGTCCCACTCAAGAATCTTTCACTTATATGGAGACATGACCATGTTTCTGTGAAGGGTAGCAATCTTTACCGATGCTTGACATTTATGGCTGTAGAGCAGGGAGGGTTCTTTAACATGAGGACACCTACTGTGACACAGTATGTGTTGGCACGTTAAAGAACCCTCCCTGCTCTACGGCGAGCAGTGCCGAGCACAGGCAAAATTTGTCGCCCTTCACCGGAACACGGTGACGTCTCCATATGAGTGAAGTATTCTTGAGTGGGACGTTAAACAACAACGCAACAACATCAATAACAACCTACTGTGACACAGGACCTCGGTTTTTATTGTCTCATCAGAAAGACAGGGACAGCCAACTGCAGAGTGGCCCAGGCTCATACCCTGCACCTCACGATCAGCAGTTAAATACACTAACCATTAGGCCACGGTGGCCTTTATAATACGGGTAACAAGATTATCGATGTCATATCATTGCAACTACAGTCTAACCTGCCTTAGCGACCCTCTGAATTAAAGGACCACCTGTCTAATGTGACTAAATGTATGGTTCCCAAAACAGCTTTTTCCTATATAAATCACCTGAATTAAGAGACCACCTGTCATACGTGACCCTTTTTGCTCCTTCCCTTGGATGGTCTGTTAAACCAGGTTAGACTGTACGTTCTAAAATTCAATTCATTAAAAAAAAACTTGATATATAAATTCACTCAAATTAAAACTACGAGTGAAATACAAAAGTATCTTATATTCAAATTAAAGTAAAACAATACTTTCTTTTTTTTAAATATCAGATCTAATCAAAGAGATTTATCTCTTATAAACCTACTAAAATCGTGTCAGTGTCAGATTAAAAATTTTCCTCTTTACTCCAGTCATAAGAATTGGTAGTACAGCAAGAGAATGCCTGCAGTAATACAAACGGGTGGATCCTCTCCCAGGATACGTGTACAGTCTAGTCTGCCTTAGCGACCCACTGAATTAAAGGAAAACCTGTCCTATGTGACCTAAATGAGTGGTTCCCATAATGGTTTTTCCCTATATAAATCACCTGAATTCAGAGACCACCTGTCATATGTGACCATTTTTGCTCCTTCCCGTGGACGGTCTCTTAAAACAGGTTTGACTGTATTTAGTTTGTGTGGCTGATTCAAAGTTATGCGAACATGTGTTCATCTTTCTTTTTTTTTTTTGTTCAAGAGAACTTTACTTGTAAAGGACCAGTTGTTGATTGACTAAGACAAGAAGCTGGCAGTGGTGTTTTTGTATATTTCTCAAGAATATCTGTTGTAATTGAGAAAATCATCCATCAACTTATGTACACTGTATTATCTTTGAAAAATCATTTTATAAATCGCCAAAATCATGCATAGCAGGCTACTAATCTCAGCTGGTTCCTGATTTCTGACCAGTGAACTTGTTTATTGCTTAGAAGAAGAGGAAGCCATCATGGTTCAATGGTTGATTCGTTTGTCTTGAGGCCATGAGGTTATGCATTCAAACCTTGGAGGAGATTGATTGATAGAATCTTTCTCCATTGCCTGGTGATGTTAGAGAAATCCACTAGCCCGAGTGTCAAGTTAACTTTGACACGAGGGTTAGTGGATTTCTCGGTCATCAGAGGGCAATAGAGATTGATTATTTTTCTTTCATATATTAATCTTTATCTCAGAGTTGATCTGTTTTAAAACTAGTCTAGTATTTTAACTCCACAGCGTAAAAAAATCAGAAAGCTCACAGCGTTACGTCACTTCGCCATCATTTCTGGTATGTCGGGTGTAGCTTATCATCCACCCCCCTGTGGATGATCGATTTATCATTTTACACTTCCTGTATTGATATCTCAGTGAATATGGGAGAAGGCTTTTTCTGTCCTTTCTGATAAGACCGTAAACACTGACATCCTGTATCATGGCAAGTGTGCATGGCACATAAAAGAGATATTTAGACTCCTCACTACTCAATTAGTCCGACAAGTCTGATCTGGGCACTTTTATTAGGTGTTGTAATGCCAAGATCTGACTTGTTGGACTATGCTCAATACCCTTAAAAGATGAGCACAGGCCAAAACTTGAAACCCATCAAAGGCATTCAGTGATGTCTTCAAATATGTGAAAGATTCTTGAGATTGAACAACAACAACATGCTAAAAACAAGCACAAGTGAGTATTAGATAAAAATATCCCTCAATATTGAAAGTAGTTTGAAGTGGTCGGAGTAGAAGATGACTTTTGTAAACTGAGTTACTACATGTAACTGACAATGTCTCCTGGGTTGTACATAAGATACAACTTTAAATATGAGGACTTCCTAAGCTTTTTCATAAGTACTCAAATCTATTTAAATATAAATTTTAATTTAATGAATTTTATTAAGATTTAATAATATTACCCTTATTATTGAAAGGGACTTCATTGTTGGTTGTTGTTAAAAGTCCCTCTAAAGAATCTTTCACTTATATGGAGATGTGAACGTGAGCCAGTGAAGGGCGATAAATTTTGCCTATGCTCTGCACCTATGGCCGTAGAACAAGGAGGGTTCTTTAATGTGCTGACATCTACTGTGGCATGGGACCTCGGTTTACACTGTGTCATTAGAAAGACCAGGATGGCTACACTGTGAATCCCAGGCCTAAGACCCCAGACTGATTAAAATATACAAATGTAGTACAATGTAAGTGGGTCTAGTTTGGCATTCTATGTATTCTAATATGATATACAAGGGAATAATTCATTATTTTGAAATAATTTTAATATTTCAAGAAATTTGAATCATCAAAGTTTTATATTTCATGGAATGGATACATGCATTATAGGATAAATTGCATGGGGTAATTTTAGTACAACCACATCCAACCCCCATCCCAATACACCACACACACAAATGTTTTATCAGAGTAGCAGTTAAGGCTTGTCAGAGTGATAGCGAAAAAAATTTACCTTGTTAGCTTTATACTGGAAACTTCCAAATGGTCCCCTCACTTCTACAGGTGTCCCTATTTTCCAGGATCTTATATGCTGAGACATTTGGCCTGTATCATACAACTGTTGGAAAACAAAAAACGGACCAAATCAAAGTTAACAATAGACTCAAAAAAAAGGAAGGAAAAACATCTTTACCTGTGCATATATATGTAGAGTCACTTCTCAAAATGAAGATATTTGTGCAGCAAAATTGTGAGAAAGAAAACAATGAAAGTATGTGATAAAAGGACCAATTTCTCCGCTGACATGACAGGAGTTTAGACTAGGAAATATTTGACACTTTTAAAGGGATAGCTACAAGAACATGTATATATAAGAGAGAGGAATTTTAAGCCCTTTTTGGGACTGGGTACAGTATCCTTGTAATTAATAAATTTATGCCACAATGTGCAAACGAAGAAGATACAATTATGTGAACATTTAACTAAAAAAAATTAAGACACAAAACTTCTGATTCAATCAAATGACAAAATGGTTTTATAGTCAGGTTGGATCCTGTCCATAAAGTCTTATGCTGGTTTTTGTGGTTAGTGAGTGTTGTTGCTTTTAATTGGAAGAAGACGATGAGAATTGGAAAATTTAGCTCAAATGTGGGGAAATACATGTATAACATGTTTTGAATTAAGATTTGTGTCTTTTACAAGATCTGCATGTGGAATACATTAATCTCTTATAGAGTATTTGTTACAGAAACACAATCAGAGAGAAAGTGGGTTGGGGTGGCTCCAGTACTTAAAAAATAGAGAGAGAGAGTCGTATTCTATCAAATTCTACACAAACTGGTATTTTGTAGTTTTTAGTTTCAATGGTTCTGTGAAAAGTTAAGTAGATATTCTAGGAATACATTTTGAAGTGCTTGTGAAGAACAAAAGATGTGACAGTGGGATTTCTATTGATAACTTACATAGATAATAACAAAGGAAGCTGTGGGTTTTAGTGTTTCACATATTATTTCCTTGTATAATTTGATACAGATTCATTTCAATACAAAAATGTGCAATATAAACTTTGAGGAAGTTTTATAGAAATAACCTAAATTTGACATTTTATCTATAAATGGCAACTTTTTCGACACAGTTTGTAATCCCATTGAGTGGGAATTTTGTGTGCTGCTTGCTAATATACAGCTAACACTGTGTAGAGTACATGTCATGTAGCACACCCCACTTGACAGTAGGGGTCATCTCAGTTGATGATGATGATGATGATGATGATGATGATGATGATGATGGTGGTGGTGGTGGTGGTGATGATGATGATGATGATGGTGATGATGATGATGATGCTGCTGCTGATGATGATGATAATGATTCTCATCTAATGAGAAGCCTGACTTCTTCAAGTTGTATCTATGCTATGTTGTTGTTTTAAAATCCTGCTTGAGAATCTTTCACTGATATCAAAGCATCTCTGAATACTGTTGAGGGGCATTCAACTTTAGCTTTTGCTTGACACTTTTGGCCATTGTGCATTGAAGGATCTTAAAAGTTGCTAGCTACAGTGACACTTGTTGAGTTCTTGGTTTGTAAGGCCAAATCTGAGGTCAACAGAGAACTGTGAGATTTGAAGCCTGGATTTCTCCAGTCAAGGTAAAGATTCTACCTTGGAGACAGGACTTGGGGTATAGGTATAAAAATAATACTGCAGTAACTGCACAGCACTGTTTAACAAAAATTATACCATGTTCATATGTAAATCAGAAAAGGAAATACATATTACTGCAATGAGCTTCTGAAATTTGACTGTATGAAAACTGATCTCCCCATCAAACATAAAACTTGATGTCAATGATGACATTGATTTGTGAGGTTAAGAAAAATAGAGCAGTCCTAAAGGGATGAAATCGCCTGCAGACAATTTTTCCCAACTTTTCCCAACGGGTTCCACTTTCAGAACCTCATAACCAAAAATTATCACGGTCACTAGGTCAAATATCTTGGTACTTGATATGGTGAAGGCGTATGTGAAATACAGAAGTCATATTTCTAATACTGTAAGAGAAATCTGTTTTCAGATCTTCTTTAACGAACAGAAAGAGTGAATCCTATATAGGCTAACCTCCCCAACTGTTTGGTTGTTGTTGTTATAAAAATGAGCAAATCTGGCTAAATAAACCTTCACATTTCCCTCACTGTTTTCAGTGAATACAGTATAGCCCAGGGTTCACAATTGCATTTCATTTTTTAGCCCAAAAATTAGCCAACCTGAATTTATTTGAGCCAAATAATTTTTATGGAGCAAAACAATGATTAATCTGAAGTAGTTTGGGAGGAGATAAGATTTTACCTGGATATACCAATATATTGCCTCAGGGATGTTTTCCTCTGTCACAAAAAATCTTTGAAAACATTTTAGCAAAACATTTAGCCAAAATCAATATTTTTGAGAAAATTTCTAAAATTTTTAGCATCTTGCTAAAATTTCCCTATGTGATATGAACCCTGCTAACCTGCCTTAATGACTCACTGATTTTAAAGACTATAGTCTGCCTTACATGACCTTAATGTATCACTCACTCTCAAATCGTAAGTTTCCTAATCAATAACTAAGAAACCATCTTATATATTTGGTCATATTTTCATCATTCTTTTGTCAGTCTTTAAAAAGAAAAAGATTACACTGTATAGCAAAATTTTTTAACATATCCAACTTATCAATTGAAACAACATCCAAATAACAGAAAATATTGTCCTTATTAAGCTTCACGATTTGATATAAGATATACAGTGGAATCTGTCATGACAACCCCTGTTTGTAAAAAAAAAATTTGTGATCCCCCCCCCCGCCCTCAATATTTTTTCTAATAATTTTACTACAAAAACGATTTCATAATTATAGTCAATTACAACAATAGTATTCCAAGACAGGTTTCTCTGTAATGTCGATTTTATTTACCTTGATGATAAGATCAAAGTATCCTTCACAGGTGATATCCGAGACAGGTGTATATTGTCGAGTTAATACAACACCTTCATTTCTGCACCTACAAACAAATTTTACAAAGGTATTACTAAGTAAATATAAGGAAGTAACTTAATAATTACATTGTAACAGACACTGTACTATTTTACGCTCCCATATTCAGAGATTCCAAGGCAAATAATTTTTATCCTGTCAGTTTGTCTGTCTGTGTGTCTGTTTCTCTGTTTGCCTGCAAAAAACTTTAACCTCGATCATTTTTGAACTTTTGAAATGATAAGTGATAGGGGGTATCATATTTCACATGTGTATTCCTTGTTCATACCTAGTATGTCTCACCTGTGTAAAAATCATATCATTTAGATTCTACATCTGAAAGAAAATTCTAAACCTGAAAAAAAAATTCTAAACTTGGAGGATATTCTAAACTTGAAAGAAAATATTACCGTACAAGTATATATATAATGTACTTTCAAAACATAAAAGCTAGTGGCTAACACTCAGGTGACAAAAATCTTTCTCCAACTAAGCTACACAGTGGTCTTGCATGTAAAACTAGAATTGACAAGCAAATTAGGAGAAACATGGTATTTCTCTGTGGTAGCCTAAAATCTTTTTTTTCTCTCTTTTTTTTTCTTTTTTTTTTTAAATTGTGTTTTTAATTTCTTTTTTTTTTTTTTTGTAGCATCCCGTAGGTCAAACTTGAAGGTCTAAGTCACTAGACCAAAAGCCATGGAATCAAATGAAAGTTCTGGTCACAAGAAATCTACATGTGAAATATTAAAACCTATGTAACCTATGTATCTCTCACAAGTTTAAAAAATATAACCCGAGTTGAAGTTTTTGAAAAGTTGGTCAAAATCCAAGATCAAGGTCACAGGGTCAAACAACATAGTACTTTTATCAAATATATGGCCTGGTCAAATAAAGAATCACATTTGTCTGTGCATGCGAAATATCAAGGCTGTATCTCAGACTTAAAATGATTAAAAAGTCTAAGGTCAAACTCCAAGGTCAAAGTCATAAGTAAAATATCACGGTATTGAAGCTCTAGTCACAAGAAATCTACTTGTGATATACACACGTAGCCTTTACATATAAGTTTTGTGACTGACAGATGGACAAGATTTGACATTCCTGAGTGTTTGTAAAAGTTGGGGACAATAATTGACATACCTGATAACAACATGCTGGCCAAGCTGTAGTCCAAGAGACTTACTGTCTGGCAGTACTAGTCGGAACCGGTATGTATCATGAGATTCCTTAGTGACGTCACTAATGGTAAACTGTCGATATGTATCCTCTCTTAGAACAGGCCCATCGTCATCCTGCTTCGTGGTAAAAAAGAAAAGGAAGTTGTATCTATAAATGCAGTAGTCTCCCAAACAAATACCGGTACTCGTACATGTACAATGTAAGAGAGACAATAATGCTCAAGTACCACATAAAACATATCTAATTTCACACACATGCCAAACATCAAGGTCAAGGTTACAAGTTCAAAAATGTTGGCACCAAATAGAAATGATTATCATTTATGGAATATGCCTACAGATGTTTAATCTGACAGCCCTAGGTTTATCCTACCCATCATACCAAAGTCCAAAGATATGACTAAAGTTAAAGTCTTAAAAAAATTGGTTCAGCCAGACTTGCCATCCTTGAAAAAAATCTATGGGGGAGATTTTTCAATCTCACGGGGGAGACTATAAATTTTTAATAAGAGTTAACGGGAAATTTCAAATTTTTTCATGGAGGCGATATATATTTTTAATTAAAAATTACATGTATCAAAATTTGACATAAAAATAGGGAATCTCCCTACTTATGGGAAAGACTTGGTAAGTATGGGTTCAGCATGAAAGTCAAGCTCTTAAGATACCAAATAAAAGGCCCAGTCACAAAAAATGGACAAGGAAAAAGGACAGGAGAATAGTATGAGAGCTCTATTCCTTGCCACTCAGAAAGACTAAGTTTAGTGGATACAGACAGATAAGGAGACAATGAAATTTCCCCATATCAATGTTATTCTTCAGTTGTAAAGGCATGAAAATGCAATAACTGATTTATGTATCATCAAGCAGGTATGCCTGCCCTCTGATCTCACCTTGCTCCCCTCCCCATACTTGAAACCTTCTACCATATCAGTAAACATATCTTCAATATAAGGAACATGGACAAATTCATTCTAGAAGTAGGGATACTGTATGATACTGTACATGTATGAACAATATATCACTGATACCAAGCATACACACATTCAAAGGAGATGAAGGACAGACTCATCAATCAGTGAAATACACATGAAAATGATTAAAGTTAACTCATTTGTAAAAATTAGTATCTTGTCATATGTCAGTCTGTACTAAATTTGTGAATAAGGGCTTATCACATGCATGTACTTGTAAACATAAAGCAATTTTTATATAAGAAATACAAATAGTTTACATCAGAGTATGTTTTTCTACCTTTCATCATCTCCATATGGAACTTTAATCAAAACCACTCTAAATGATAAGAAATCATTAAAGGTGTATATCACTATATGCTGAGCTAAGGAAATTTTTCTGAAATAAAAATGCTGAGATGACACAAGGGGGAGAACTCTGGAGTGACAAATACATCATTAGTTGTACTGGTAATACATGTACATGTATATATGAATTTAACTTTCCACTCCATAACTTTTACTTATATTGATATGTAAAGAAATATCAGTGAAGGCCTTCAAACTTTGACCTATGTAGGCCTATTTACCCATAAGGTCATTGAGCCTGGCATGATCTTTGATATATGCCAACAAGAACTGTGGCATGGTACATCCACATTGATTTTGCTGTTTCACCTGAAGGACAGGAAAAACCAGTTGTCATCACCAAGACTCAAACCCACGACCTCATGGTCTGATAAGAAAACTCTACTACACAGCCATGATGGCTTACAATGAACGCTTAAGTTATGTGTACTCATTTAATAAAGTCAGACTGACACCAGCTTCTACAATAATTGCAAGCTTACCTGGCAGTTTGACTCCTGGGTAACCCTTTGTTTTAGACGCCTACATTCCTTCTCCCAAATGGCAATCTCTTGGTCATAAATATCAAATACACATGGTATACATCCAGAACCACAGCAGTCACTATCTAATGGCTTCTCTGGTTTGCATGGTAACAAGATCTCTGTATCATGTGATGTAGGGTCATCAATACTACCCTGGTGGCTAGTCATACTTGCCAATGCAAAGTTGTCAATACAGTCCTGATGGTTATTTGTACTTGATGTAGGGTGGTCAATATCATCATTATTATGGTTAGCCATGCTTGATACAGGGCCAATATCATCATCATGGTTTGTTGTGCTTGATGCAGGGCCAAAATCATCATCATGCTTCGTCATGCTTGATGCAGGGCCAATATCATCATCATGCTTAGTCCTGCTTGATACAGGGCCAATATCATCATTATGCTTCGTCCTGCTTGATACAGGGCCAATATCATCATTATGCTTTGTCCTGCTTGATACAGGGCCAATATCATCATTATGCTTCGTCGTGCTTGATGCAGGGCCAATATCATCATCAAGGTTAGCCATACATGTACTTGATGCAGGTTTGTTAATAACACACTCATGGCTATCAATACTTGACATCACGGTAGATATATCATATAAAGAAAAGAGTCTTAATGTACCTGTACAATTGTATAACAATTCTGTTTACTCAAAGATGTTAGGGTGTCAGTCAACCTAACATGTGACAGATTTCATTTAGAAAAGTATCCAAAAGTGATTTAAGACACTAATGGTTTATTTCACCAACAGATCTAACAGTTCAACATACATGTACATACAAATGATGACAGATTTCACTCTCCAACATTAATTAGGCGTAATGTACCCAACACATGTACCTGTGTATCGTACATTGTATTTCAGTTAAACTTTCACAATAGAATTTGATGCCTCATGAATGAACAGATAAGATCGGCTTTCCTCAGTTGCAGAAATATTACCTAATATGAGGTAGTGTCAGTTTTGACAGAAAAAGAATTGTGTGCAATCACAGCAGTATCACTCAAATACTTTTCACAAACTGTTTACAAGTGTCACAATTTAGATGACATATTTAATACAATATAGTATACATATAATTTAACAGCAATAAAAACATACATAGTTAAATACCATAACTACAATAATTTCCTATATAGCATCAACATCAACTATCTCCTGGAGTTTTCTTCACTACTTGTGGCTTAGTGTTGTCCATTGACATGTCATACATCAGACAAGTCCACCAGGAGTACCCTTCCTTCACAGTACATTTCCTATGTCCTTCCATATTATTTCCCTGTGCGGAATTATTTACACCAGATGTGGAGGGTCTGTCATCCAAATCATCAAATTTCCTCTTTGTCTGTTGACATCCTTGAGAGAAAGTATTCAGATCTAAGGAGAAAAAAAAATTAAAACAGTTACATGTATCATAAACACAAAATGTAAGATTGTGATGTGAAAAATTGAAAATCATTTGGCAATGAGATTTACTGCAAGTGGCACATGAAAATCACTTTGATCTGATCAGCTTGGCCAATTACACTTCAATTCTGCATCTGATGTCTGAAATGAAGACAATTCAGCACTAGTTACAAAAATTCTAGATTTGTGCAATTCATTCAATTTACATATACCGGTACTGTAAATACAATTTTGATCTTCATTTCCTAGAACAATTTCAAGAAGGCTCTGCATGTAAAAAGAACAGGCTGGTCATAAGATACATGTATTTCAAATAATACAAATACATGTATGATGATGGTGCAATAGTCAAGTTCGAGTTCAGCTACCGCAGAATACCATTTTTGCTTTGCATTTAGAAGACTTCAGAGAATTTGTTCCATAAATACAGTATATAGGGCCTACTTCTGATTTGGACAGTTGACATTAGCTGGATGGTTGTAATATACATGTATTACCAGTATTGATGCATGTCCCACTCAAAAATGTTTTACTTATCAAGTAACTTTTATGGAAATATCACCAATGCTAGTGAATTGCTTCATATTTAAGCCTACCGTTATGCTCGGCACATGTGGGGGGGGGGGGGGGGGGGGNNGGGGGGGAGATTGCAAATCTATACATATGGCTTTCTTTGTTTAAATTAAAGTAAATTTTTTCAGATGCCTGTTTCCAACACCAAGACTTTTGACGATTCAATAAGCAGGAATGTTTATATTGGATACTTTAATTTCAAACTCGATCAAGTAATTCGGTGAAGACTTTTGAGTGATTATAACAAAGCCCTATGTCAAGGATTAAATAATTTGCATGTTAGAGAGCACACATATACATGTATGTAGAATCTATAAAGATTTTTAGCCAAGCATCAACTCAGTTTCATCAGGATGTGACTTGAATGTTGTTGAAATTAGCCAGTCTAATTAAGAATTTGTTCATGTCTTCTTTTTCCTGGTGTCACAACGAAGAATCTACATGTATATCACAGTGATAAGATAAAAAAAATCTTCACTTCTCAATGGCTCAAAGTGCCGAGCATTGGCCAAAATTTGAATATACATTTTAGCTTCAGATATCAAATTAGAAAATACCCTTGGACCCAGGATACCTTATAACATAACAACCCCCCCCCCCTTCTGATTCTAATTCCTTTTGCCAGGCATGCAAATATATTTAATAATTTATCATTTGATAGCTAGACAAAAGGGAATATGGAAACTAGATGAATAAATCAAAATATTCAAAATGCCCATCATCAGAGTAGTGGGCCGTCGGAATAATGGGTGTCGGAGTAATGGGCTGTCAGAGTAATAGGCCATCAGAGTAATGGGCTGTCAGAATAATGGGCTGTCAGAGTATAAAGGGGCCATGGGAGTACATGTAATAGTACGGCCCCGTTTTTATGTTTTTTCTCTTTTCTGCAGACTTGCCAACCTTTTCTAAATGGGGAGATTTTTCAATTTTCTGGGGGAGACATTAAATTTAACTAAGACGTACCGGTAATAGGAAAATTGGAGTTTTTCATGGGGGAAATGTGTTTTTTTCGTGATAAATTATCAATATTTAACATTAAAAGTCAGGAGTCTCCCTATTGATGGTGGAGACTAGGCAACTATGTTTCTGAACTTCTCATCAGAATTTTCATTTGGTAATAGCAAAATTGAATTAGATTTGGTATGCATTCAGACCTACAATTGTACTGACCTCTTACCTGTACTTGTAAATGATGTCAAAGTCCGAACCGAACAACTGGCGAAAATAGGAGATTGGCGAAAACTGGTGACGGCAGAATACTTATTTTGTCTTGTAAAAAGTAATAGTAAGGAACCTTATCAATACACGAAAATGACATGTGTCTCACAGGAAACTAAACTATACTCTGTTTTTTTAAACGACAATTATAAAAGTCGTTGTATTTCAAAATTCTGCGAACATTATTTCATCAACTGCACTTGACAGTCAGCGGAGCCTAGAGACAAAGCTATTTAAAAGCTGTTTGGGGTATTTGATGTGTTTTTCGAAGAGATTTACACCGTCATGTGCTCTATCCATGAACACTTTTGGCGAAACAGAGTATAATAATCAACAATGTCAAAATGGGGCGTTATGTCACGGGTCTAGTTGGGGTGTTAATGGAATACTAAGAATTCCGTGTTCCCAAGATGTAGCATCACTCCCAAAACTTTGTTTTATAAATAACAATGCAGATCTTTTCATTAGAATCAGGTTTTAATTTAAGTAAAATACCGAACATCCTTACCTTTGTTATCCATTACCTCTACATCGGTACACTGTGTCCCACAGTAATATTTAAAACTGATCATGGAACACGGGTTTCTGTTTCGAAATTAGCCGACACCTTTTCCATTCGCACTGATATTGATGATGTGAGTGAAATAACTGAGTTATTTTGAGTAAATTCAATGATGTGGCTTACAATAAAAGAAAATGGTGCTATGAAAATGGTGAAAATGAACATGAAAACGGAATTAAAATCCGGTAATAGTTTGTCTTTTTCAGTACTTGCGTGTTTCCGGCAGGACAAAAAATTTAAGTGAGTTTATGAATTCACTTTACAATTTGTTTTAGCTAAGTTCTGTCTTATCTTACGATGTCATTATGTAAAGGTCTATCCATGTATAAAACATCTTTTTACCGTTCTACTTTTTATCAAAATATTCTCATTGTTTATGACATAAATAGTATCAATATCATATTCATTTCAGCAAACAAATGTACTTATGAGTTATGTAGATCTATACTCCGTTTCGCCAAAACTGTTCACGGATAAAGCACAGAACGGTGTAAATCTCCTCGGAAAACACGTCAAATACACCAATCAGCTTTTAAATAGCTTTGTCTCTAGGCTCCGCTGACTGACTAGTGCAGTTGATGAAATAATGTTCGCAGAATTTTGAAATATGACGACTTTTAAGTAAGATTTAAGAGTTAAGATAGGAAAAGCCAATCCTCCTACATCAAGGTTTGAACCTATGACCTCATGATCAAAAGGTAAATACATGTACTCAGTGAGGGTTCTTTAATGTGCTGATACTGACTTAGTGAAACACTGGATCTTGGTTTTAAATTTAAGTCTCATCCAAAGAACAGAGACCGGTGTCATATACTATTTGTATCCCCCATCCCAAAAGTATCCCCCCTATACTATTTGTATCCCCCCCCCTGAAT
>JACSZP010010344.1:1648-12813 GCA_016161895.1 Pinna nobilis
GAAAATAAAACCCATGAATAAAACCTTACAGTCCTACAGTATATGGGACTTGTTACATAAGGGACATTGGTGCTTTATTAGATGGAATATGGTAATGATTATAATTATTGCAAAGTAATTGCCAATGCATATAATGTTTATGTATATATATAGGAGAAGGAGAACAGCCAAGGTATCTGTGTCATTTCTGTGATAGATGGGTCACCATCAGGAATGTGATAGCAATACCAAAAATTCTTGTGTTAATAAGATGAAGAATAAGATGAATATCTCTGAGAGTGATCTGGTGTCCTTGTCTGTGATGGGGGCCAGCAATTTGTTATAACATACTTCTACAACACAGTGCCATGTATTTCTGCATGGATTAAAAGTCTCCCAAGACAGGGCAACCACCTAGGTGGCCCACTGATCAGATTTTGGGTCTCATAAGTGGTAGACCCTGGTTTGAATCCTAGACATGACCTACTTCAGCCATAAATGAAGGTAGCAACTGATTCATACTGACCATGGACCTGTGGTAAAACTTGTGGGTTATTCAGACCTAATAAAATAAGACCCTAATGGCTGTGTTACAGTTAGTGTTGGCATGTGAAAGACCCCCTCACCTCTTTTAAGATGACTTTTGAACATGCATTTGTTGTTTTTCTTTTATGTCCCATTTATTATTGTTTCACTCATTGAATGCTTATGAAGGGCTTTAAACTTTGGCCTTTTGTCTGACTTTAATGGCCATTAAGCATTGAGAAATCTATCTAATGCTAGCACCTTCTGATAACTTAAGGTTTTGTAAATCCCAAACGAATGATGATAATTTGACCCCAATTTGAAATGTAGACCCCCCTCACACAGGATGGAGGAGTAACAAGGCAGCCAACAAGAGCTTGTCATAAAATTGTAAATTTAATTACTACCAATGGGTAATGAATGTTGAGTTCACTTAGTGGTGAGAGGATAATGACCCAGTCGTAATGAACATGCAACTTTTATGAACCAGTCCTTGAAATCATTTTAATGTCCTTGGCTGGTCACCAGCTGGGCCAGACAGGTATTTATATATAGAACTTTGACCTGTCCACATTGTTATGGTTACATTATTAATATATTACTGACGTAGTCAAAGGAATGAGGTAAAAGACCACCGTTAGCAGATTGATGTTGATGGGATCTTATGATTACAAAACTAATGAAAATAGGCTCATAATTATAATGATAGAAAACAAACACAAAGCATATAGTCAAAACTTGTTATCTGATACCAAATACATGTACGTGGAAACCTGTGATACAAGTATGTCAATATGAACTTAGATTCTGGCTATGTCAAATTCCAGATCTGGATTTCTGATGATGTTTATGAATAGTGATGATAATATGAACATGATGATGATGACCCCCCCCCCCCCCCCCCCCCCCCCCCCCCCTCCACGCACACACACAAATCCTTTAGTGCTACCAACTGAGGCACAAAAATTGTTCCAGGTTTTACGGAGTAGAAGTTCTCTGTTTAAGTCAACATGTACATTGTGTATGTGAAGGGTTATAGAAGAGACTTATTCTTTTGGATTCACTTTCTGTCACGAATATTTGGCAATCGTACACGAGAAGTATTTAGCCTACGATTGTTTATATAAGAAGACTTTTGGGATGACACATGTCTAGACATACAATTATGTTTTCTGTAAGCGATATTGCTTAGTTACGTAAGAAATTTCAGGCTCATAAAAAAATACAGCTACATGTAGAAGATTACCACACCTCTTAATAAGGCCATTCCAATATTTGTTTTTGTTTGTCATCCACTGAAAGATTGGTTGTTAGTTCATAAAGCAGAAAAAAAAACCATGAAGAATACAAAATATTAAAATACAGATTGAAGATGTTCTGTAATCTGAATTGACAGCTCAAGTTTTTTTTTCTTAACAAAGTAATACATACCTCATGTACATGTTGATTAAACTTTGTCGTCTTTTCCATCATGAAATGGACTTCAAGGTCAATAAAATTAAGGGCTATTACGGTTCTATGGTCAACATGTTTGCTATGGTTTATGAGGTTTGAATGTGCTCAGCAGATTCTTGGCTTTTGGATCCAAATCTGCTTGGCGAAGGCAGCTTGCTCTTCCTTTCATGAGATAAGACTAAAAACAGAGGTTCCATGTCAAAGTAGGTGGTGGCACATTAAAGAACTCACCCTGCTTAATGGCAGTAAGTGCCAAGCATAGGCCAAATATATAGCCCTTCACCGGCATACAATGACGTCTCCATATAAGTGAAATATTCTTGGGTGGGAGGTGACAGTGACTGTGATTAACATTAAAGTTACAAGAAAATTGAACACATGATAATTTGTACATTTGAAAAAAAAAAAACTGATTGTTCAAGGTACAAAATTCCAAGAACCCTTTCAACACTGCTGACCACAGAAGACTTGTCTAAGACAAAAGAATACAACATACCATTTTTATATTAAGGGTTGAAAGGGTTGAATTTCATTTTTTCTAAATCATTTCTTGTCACCTTTGCAAGGAAGATACTTTTCTTTTAAGATGGAAGTTAAACATATAAAATACTTGGAGTGGTCTAAAGTCACAATTGATTGTAAGGAGATAATGAAGAAGCAGTTTCTATATGTGACTTAATTATCCTAACACACCCAGTGTGTTGGGGAACTGATGTGTATCTGTACAAATGATGCAAATATATGTTAATCAAGAGTCACATGACTTCTCCCTAGATTTACGGTATATCTCGAAGAAATTGCCATCTAAAATGCATATTTTGCTTTAACACAGAGATTGATTATAGGGAAGGATGAAAAACAAGGCAGGTAACTGCCATTATAGCAAATGATTCAAAAGGAATCAGCTCTTAATAGACAAAAAGGTTTATTGAAGGGAGGTAACTCTGTTGAGATTTTATTTTGTTTTATTTCATTCACATATACTGGTATTGGGATTTCATTGCATATGATATGAACATACACTCCAGTAATGGAAAAGAAATCAGTCTCTTGGGAATAGTTCAAGTTTGATACTGTTGTACAGCATTACCGAACACAGTACTCACTTGCATTCTGTTTATGCTGGATTCTGATTGGCTAAGAAGAAAACTTGATTATTGTGCTGATTCTTGGCATGATTACACCACAATCAGACCTAATGCAGAGACTGTGATTCATGGCCAACATTCAATTATGGAAATTTAATGAAATCCAAATAGAATGTTGCTTATCGTATTTGTTGTAATAAATATGAAGAGGATTCGTTACCCGATGATGAACGGGAAGACGGCACATTCCGATTTGCATTGATAAATGTAGATATCACTCCATCTACAGGTGTTGATCTTATGTATAGTTTTCGCAGCTCTGGCAATCAGTGTAACTTATTCCTGATAGATTTTAGCAGATGCTTTTAGTTTAAGAGTAGAATTAAGTCTCAATTCCCCTTAATTGTAAATTTCCGTTAAGTGTTAATTTCCCTGTATATAAATGATATATTTATCTAAATATATACTTTTAATATTTCTACTGAACAGGTGCACACTATTCTTTAGCTTGTAGATGGGGATAAATTCGGTGGCGTGCACTGTGATGGAAATTGTGATGCCCGAAATCAAATTACCGTTTTCTTAGTTAATGAGTGACGAGCATGAATAAGAGTAAATCAGTGCCAACAGTTCTAGGCACATTAAGTCAAAGAACCATTGCTATCAATAGATTTGATATTTACTATTTCACTTCACTTCAAGCCAAGACAAAATCATCAGAGTTATTTTCAGTAAGTTAATGGGTGGACCATGCTCTGCCATTTTGAGTTCAGCTGTAATCAAAGATTGAGGAATCTCTGCAGGGTAATAGTCTTTGATGGTAATGTTTCTTCTTAGCACTGTGATTCCATTTTATTTTTCATTTTATTTTAATGTTTAAACATGATAAAGGTTTATTTTATTCTGATAATACAAACAGATTTGAAAGCTTTTCACTGTAGACATTTATAAAAAGAGTTGTCTGTACCAAACTGAACATGTGGTTTACCGGTAATAGTTGACCACAAGATGGCATTGGTATCACCGTAAAGACCATGTGACAAGCTTCTGACTTTAGGTGTTACAGTTAACGGGCTTAATACAGCAAGGTACAAAACTTACTGTGAATGTATAGTTGACCAATCTTCCAAATTTTCTCAAGTCTGAGAATTTTCTCAACTGCAGAAAATACTGAATCCTAATTCGCTAAGCAGTTGAAAAATTCCAAGACTTAAATTCTTAAGTTTCATGGTCCCCAGCCCCAATCACAAATGTGACAAAGTGCTAAGTGCACCAACTTTGTTTTGTGCAATAGTTCACCACCAGATGCCATTCTCATCGCTATTACAACAGTAATTCAAATTAGTGATAGTTGGTGTTCCTAGTTACTACCAGTAAGTTACACTGTCCAGTAGATACCTCAATGTCAAATTTCTATTTCAGGCCAATAGCTGAAGCTGGATTAGATACCTAACTATAGAGAGATGGATTTATCACTAAAGAGACTATGGCAGTATGTGTGGGCCGCTCTGTGCTGTGTAATTCTTGCTCCTGAATTAGGTAAGTCAAATATACTGTGTATACTCAGATACCATCAGTAAATTATAGACACAGTGAAACTTCTATATAGCAACCTCCATAGTGAGAGCAGATAGCTGGTCTTTATTGGGAGGTGGTCTTTATATATAGGTTTATTTGTATGCAGATGACACTTAATGTAATGGGGACAGCAAAAACAGTCTTTGTGATCAGGTCGTTTCTATATACAGATGGTTGTGAAAGCAGTGCATGTATACTGTATGTTCTGAAATTGTTTTTATACTGCGCTCAACAATTTCTCATTGATATACATGTATTGGCATCCAGTTTAAGTAGTGGATGAGAGATCCAAACTATAATACTATACATACTACATATTGACTGTAAAAAAAATCCTTCAGTTTAATGGAACTTTGACCTTCAGTGTGCATGTAGATTTATGATAACTCCATTGAGAGGTCAAATCCAATAAACTGGTTTGGTAGTACTTCTCATCGGTCACTTGTAATTTCAATTTCTGAAAGTTGAAATTTGATTGGTAATTGACGGAGGTCATGTGACATAGCTTTTTAAGGAGCTTATTGAAGATCATAATTTTAATAATATTGGAAATCCTGAAGTGTAATTTTTATAGGGGAAGGCCATCGGTCTCCTCCTTGTTAAATTTTGTAATTAGGTTCTGTCCTCCATAATTAAAAACTATCTGCTGCCATATAACTTACAGATTGTTGAGTGCAGCTTCAAGCAAATCATAATGAAAAAAAAATAAATAAAATAGACTAATTTTTTTTGTGGAAAATCCGCTTTACTAACGCTTGCTTTGGAAGATATGACAAACCTCTTGGATATGGATTTTTATGCAATCATGACCGAGCATTCAGTTCACTCAAAAATTGATCATTTAAATGAATTAATGTCTGGCTGTGAATCCAATGTAAACCATGTGAAATCTTGTTGTAACTTTGTGAATTATGATAATAATAAAAAAAAAAAATAAGGAGAGAATCTGGAAATTAAATGTGTTATACAACACTGGCACTGAAATTGAGTACTGAAATTGGCAGTTGTGAAGTGGGGACACTGATTCTCACATTATGGGAAATTCCCATGGCCATATGGAAATGATAATGGGACTCTGGATAAAGAAATACACCAGGTACCAAAAGAGGGAGGAATTAAAGCCATAGATCTGACATGTTACACAGTCACAGGCCAATAACTAAATACTTCTCATGTCTGGTAAATGCAACTTTTTTTATTCTTTAGTTCAATATCCCTTGGAGGCCATGTTTCTCCGATTTTATTTGCGCAAAATACTTCTGGACGAATTTCAGAAATTTGCCTCGGAGGTTTGGCATGAAGTTTTATCATATTTGGAATATTTCTCAATAGAGTATCATTGCATCTGACTGAGTGACGGTAGAGGCACCTGTAGCATGAGAACTCTGGATTTTGTCAAATTCAGAAATATTAATAATTTCAATACTTTGGCATCTGTAACTTATGAATTATATTCCTTTAACGTCAAATATTTAAAAACCTTTAATGTCCCTTTCAGGATTTATTGTTAACAAAATGTTTACTTCTGGTTAGAAATTATCAACAAATTTTTGGAATTTTGTCTCTCTGTGATGTCACTTTACAAATTATGGGGTTCTGCTTTTTACTATAAATTTACAAAACATGTTTTTTTTTCATCATCAGCTTATGATATTTTCCCACAGATTTTTCTCTCCATCCTTTTCAAGTCCTTCATTTTTGAGTCAGAAGTCCTTTTGTAAAATAAAATATTATTTCTCCGTCTACTTTTCCTTTATATACACCTTACTTTTGTCTGCATCTATCAGTGTATGCCAGGGAAGAGCTACATGTAAGAATTTTTGCCTGAGCTTTACACTTAGGAAGCCTTTGTGCTCTGTGCTGGTAAGTGCGAAGTATAGGCAAAATTTGTCGCCCTTCACTGGCAGACTGTGATGTCTCCATACAAGTGAAAGATTCTTGAGTGGGACGTTAAACAACACTACAATCAACCAATCTACCAGTCAGCTATTTCAATAACTTCAGTTTATTGTGAACCAGATTCTGATCTCTGTTTCCCATTCATCATGTGACCACGTTGTTGAAAGGGTTAAGATCCATTACTGCACCAGATAAAAGCCTCAGCAAAGGTCAGATATTCTACAGTCTATGATACTGCCATGTTGCATATAATTCTGCACTGAAAAATGCCCCCTGTAGGCATGGTCATGTAGTCTTTCTAGACAGGTGCTCTCTGAAAACAGGTTTTCTGGATTGGACTACAGTCAGTTATATCTCAGCACCCACTGAATAACCTGCGTAATTTATGACCTAAATGTACATTTCCATCGTGCTTTTTCTCCTATACAATATACGTGAATTAAGAGACCACCTGTCATATGTGACCCATTTTACACCTTCCCTTAGACAGTCTCTTAAAACAGGTTAGACTGTGGGGCCTCAGTGGCCGAGTGGTTAGGGTGTTCGATTGCGAGTTGAGAGATCCGAGTTCAAGCCGCGTAGCGCCACTCTGTGGTTGGCCGTCCCTGTTTTTCGGATGAGACAGTAAAAACCGAGGTTCCATGTCAAAGTAGATGTTGGCACGTTAAAGAACCCTCCCTGCTCTACGGCCAGCAGTGCCGAGCACAGGCAAAATCTGTAGCCCTTCACCGACACATGGTGAAACATTCTTGAGTGGGACGTTAAACAACAATACCATACTTTACCAGGTTAGACTGTACATTATAAAAGTAGTCTGTCAAGAGAGGTTCCTCTGTATTACTGAGACATTGTTGAAAAAAGTACCGTATAAAGAATAGAGAAAAAAAAAACATTGAAATTAGCTATTTACCTATTTCACCAAGTATTATTGTCTGAAAATGTAACATTAATTAAATATACAAAGGTAATTATTAAGATGAAAGACCTAGACAGAACAACAAGTCATGGAATAACTTTGTACCAAATTATTTCAACAGAACAAAAAAAGTTTTGATTTTTGCATGTATACACTAAGCCCCTGGTGGGATAACTTTTTAAATGCTCTCGAAAAGCATATATTACAGTACATAGCATTACATGTAATTTCAGCTCCGAGATTCCGAAATGTGGAAATAATAATGAAATCCATATGTACCGAACTTTATCCCACATGATATAATGCTAATTCCACTCAGTTCATTACGATCGCAAGTGTTTTGAATAATTAGTACTTCAAAAGATTTATTATGCATTCTTTTTCTGTATAAAATCTGCAAATGATTCCTTGCCACTGTGCGAGTTCAGTTTGTTTTCCATTTTTCTCCGATCTTGACCAAATAATAAAATCTTGTTGAAGACTTAAGATGTTTGTTTGATCAATAATGCGGAGGATCAGAAGTTATGAATATTTGTTTGAAATATTTTCTGGAAAAAAGAATTCTGTCTGCTTCCTGCTGAGACATAAGGTATATAAATGGGAGAAGAATAGTCAACGGTTTGTTTTATTTTTTGTTGTTGACTGTTGTTAATGTCTCGATTAAGATTTACTCACTAAGTGAGAGACACCAAAAAATGATGTGGGACCTAATGTTTGACTTATGCTTTACTCTTAGGGCCTTTGCCTTCATGTTTTACACTTAGGGTCTTTGCCATCATGGCTATGAAACATCTTTAACATTCTTACACCTGCTGTGACACTTTGTTATGTTCCCATCCAAAACACTCTCAACTCTCTAATACCTACCTGCTTCAAACACAACATAGATGAATGAATATTCAATGAGTCTTGGTCATCTCATCAAAGTTATGGTGATACTTGTCATTTATGTCTATGAAGTGTGACCCAATATGAGATGACTGAAGATCAGAAGGTCAGGGGTTTGAGTCTAGGCTTTGGCATGATTGGTTTCTTGTCCTTTGTAAGAGACAGTAACAGGACTAGGTCCTATGGTGGTGTTGATCGAGGCTTAGCATGGTTGTAATCCTCACTGCACAGGATGAAGAATTGGCCAAAATTTATGCATCTTGAATCACTTTATAAGCTACCATGATACAACTGAATTTATGTAGATAATTGTCATAAAGCACCATGCAAAATGACTTCTGCTATGTGTATAGCAAGCATGTCCGCTCACATAAGATGTAGACAGATACATGTACTGATGTAGTACATATAAACTAGACCTTTCCACATCCTAACTATATACACACCTCTTCATCGACTTCAGTATGTGGATTGCCCTGATAATATCGCTGTTCCAGGTTTTGTTTAATGTAAATGACCATTGTTGATAAATCAGCGTTAGTCCTGAAAATAAACAATTTCCCCGTCTTTCTACATTTGACCAGTATCAACTGATCCACATTTCAGGAAGCCAATGATATTATCACCCAATCTTCTGTTTATTTTTGTCAGCACCCACTATATCATACATTCTGACCATCTGATTGTTTTCCCACAATTCATTTCAACACACCTGACAGTAATTGCTTTTATTAGAGCGTGTGGTGTATTTGACCAGTGCTTGATTATAAGTTTTGGCCATGCACTTATATATATACCATAAAATTTTAGACAAAATGTTGGTTGTTTGACATGGTGTTCATTTGCAGATCTATCATTCACTATGTCTATCTGTTTGCTTCTCTGTCTGCCTGCTTGTCTGTCTGTCTGCTATCTGTCTGTCGGTCTGTCTGTCTGTCTGTAAGTCAGTCTGTATCTTCATCTATCTATTAGTCTGCCTGATTGTCTGTCCTTTTAAACCTGTTTGCTTGCATGTATTTTTGTCATTCAAACACCCAAATGAAAGCAAAAATCAGTCATACCGGTACCTGCACTAATACTCTAACCATTGACTTCTTGGTTCAGAGGTCAATTTTCTACCATTGAGCCACATCTGTCTGCCCAGCTAGCTAACCAACAACCAAGTTCTGACTAACTCTGTACTGTTCCTAGAGATAAAAATTTTCTTCCCTGGGAAAAATTCAGAACACTTTAATGTTGCCTTCAATGTTTAAGAGATGCATGTTCTTAATTATAACATATAACACATGCAATTACAGGCATGTGCTATAAAGCTGCATGTTGCATAATACAGGCATATAATCAAGCACCTTGCACTTCTGTTTTGCAGCAACAGCAAAAAAGTTGCTGGCGTAAAAATGGTGGTTTGGTTGTCTCATTTTCTGTTTGATATCTTCCTCTTGGTTGATTCTACAAGCCATATATGATCTCTCCATCAAGTAACTTGAGTGTTAGGCTCTCCTCAAGTTGTACTAACCATGAAGGGGACAGTTCATTAATTAATCTCCAACTGCATGGTTCAGAAGGATATATATTCACAGGTGCCCCTTTGTTTCACTGTAAACCATGTTTTAAAGTTACTTGCATAAGTTAGAGGATGCCCCATGTGTGTAAGAGATCTGAGGGTTGAATCTGGCCAATGGCAGTAGGATAACACAGGTAACAACTATTTCTTCCCCAAGTGCCTGGTGATTGCAAATTATTTGCAGGTCGTCTGGATGAGAACTGAGACCTTTTGCCAGAGATTTGTTAGCCTAAAGTGAAGACCCCCTGCTAATCAATTGTTTAAGTGCAGAGCATAGGCCATGACTTCAGTCCCCCACACTAGCTTTTAGTCACATCTCCACATGTATGGAAGATTTTCAGGGGGGGGGGGGGATGTAAAACTTTTGTAAAACATTGAAACATGTCTGTTAGACCAATAAGTAATTTTTCAACAGTTGTCCATAATGGCAAAATGATATTCTGGAATTGTGGCCTTTTAAGGGTCTCTTTGGTATCTATCCATATAATGCTGAAAAAATATTCCGGGATTGTGAGACATTTATGTCAGTCTCTGTCACATAGTTTCATTAAAAATATAGGGTTCCAGAAATGTTGTCCCTAGTTTTAGTCTCTGGTATCCCTTCTTATTTGATATCTTATAATCAAGGCCTTTGTTTCAGTCCATGTGGTTTCCTTTTATTATTATTTCTGTCTCCATGGTGATGTAGAAAATCTACATTAGATAAGAAATATCAGTTTAGGATACAGAGACTCTAAGTGATGTATGACTCGCTGATGTATAAACAAATATGTGTCATCTGTAATTAACATGAGAAAAAGAAAACAAGCATAGTACTTAATCTGAACTGACACCACTGATGAATGGAGAAGTAGGCCCAGTTGTAATTAAGAACTCTTTAGTTTTGAAGATTCATTTTGTGATGCCACATGAGATACATGTGGTAAGTGATCAGGGTTATATTCCTTTTTGTTGGTTCAACCGGTCTAGATCTGCGCTGTAAATGGAACGGTTTTGATATTTTTTCTAAACCGGTAGTCGTCTGCTCATCAAGTGAGCTGTAGTCATAGCGCACCGTCCGTCCGTCCGTAAACTTTTCACATTTTCGACTTCTTCTTCAGAACCACTGCAGGGATTTTGATGAAACTTGGCAGGGTTGAAGTACTCATGGTCCCCTACAAGTGTTGTTGTTTTTAGCTCACCTGAGCCGAAGGCTCAAGTGAGCTATAGTCATAGCGCACCGTCCGTCGTCCGTCCGTCCGTCCGTAAACTTTTCACATTTTCGCCTTCTTCT
>JACSZP010010350.1:0-32125 GCA_016161895.1 Pinna nobilis
ATATATATGTGTGTGTGTGTGTGTGCTTGTGTTTTAATATCTTACAAATATAAAGTTTCAAATTTTATGAATAATTGTACATGGAATTAAGGGAAATATATTAACTTGCCATTATAACAATATAAAAATAATAATCATGGTACTATGTCTGTACTAACTCTGGTGCAGAAAGAATTTGTAATTTGTGGTACTTAAACGCACTCCTGGTGGTTTTTAAAAAATTCATTTCATGTGTAAATTGGAAAGTTAAACGCTATTTGTCAATATTTTTTTAGAGAAAATCTATTTTCATTACTTGCAGTTTATTTAGAAAAGAATATGAATCATAAGTAATTAGATACCTTTTTCCAGCAGAGTTTTAAGGCGGGTTTCGGATAGTAACGACGAGGAAGTACGAAAAAGCAGAATTGCCTACCCAGAAACATTTCCATTATGACATTTTAAGGTGTATAGGGAGATTCTCATGTTCAATAAGAATTTCTTTAGAAACTATTAAAATTTTAGAAATGAACAGGGAGGCATACAATTTATGAGGGGACTTGGCAAGTATGAAAATATTGAAGTTTGCCTTAATTTAGTAGTTTTACAATGAACATAAGAGGAGAAATGAACGCTTAAACACAATATTCTATGCAAGATTTCGTGGATATCTACTGTTCTTTACAGCATTGGTGGTAAGAAATTCCGAAAATTGATTACAATATCACTTACATGATCAGAATTACCTTACATCAGTTACTTATTGGTTTTATTTCACTATAAGAACGAAAACCATATCGGGGTATTTCAGTTGGGAATTCCCTGATGACCACACCCACTATTACTCACCTCTTTATTTTAATGCTATGAATCATCGATTACAAGTTACTTTATATTTATTGATCTATTGATATATTTGCTTTGTTTATGTAACACAGATAAAACGTAGGTTTCAAACTTAAACAAACTTGAAAAAAAAACAGGAAAATTTGAAATGATATCTTACCGCAGAGAATTTTCATATTAGGTGTGGGTGGTTGTATTTTACTGACAAGGAAATAAGTCTGATGTCTTGTTTCAAAGTAATATTGAATTTTCAATACACACAGGATATCACATATTTATGTAAAATTCATAATTTGCATGAAAATTGAATATGTTGGTTAACCTAGAAATTTACTGATCACTTGAAGTAGCACAACAACTTAAATTGCGTCGTTGATATCATAGTCAAGCTTCTGTTTACCTAATCAAGTAACGTCGTACATTAGTAAAAAACAAATAAATCAATACAATATATGTAAAAATCCGGAACAAGGTTAGATCACGTTGTCTCAAATCATTTTGGTGTAGGTTTTGATACACACATGTACGTGGTAGGTTATAACCTCTAAAGCATTAAAACCAATTACATAAACTTATCTAATGTACTAACATTCATGTTATTAATGATAAAATGTATGATGATGATAATGACTGTGATGATGATGACAATGAAAAAATGGTAGTAATAATAATAAGTAATAAAAATTAAAATAATAATAATAATAATAATAATAATAATAATAATAATAATCTAAAATATACTTTTAATAATACCTGCAAGACTTGTTTAGGAAAATTAATAAAAAAAAAACAACGAGTCACTCACTTCTTTGAAATGTAATTAATGGCCAAATGTTAGATAAACTCATAATCTTTATTTTAGCTATCACTTAATAAAATATGTGTATTAGTATCACGAAGTACTCATCAAATTGTTATTGACAGCATTTGCACGTATGTAGAAATAATATAAGTCGAGAATAGCATAAACAAGTATGTCAAGCTTATAACTGTAAAGTTGAAGCTCAAACGTAAACTCACAAAATTGCATCAAAATGATATACATGCACATGGTTGAATCAGGTCAGTAAAAAGCAAAAGCAATGATTCAATTATTTAAAATATGTTTTGTCTATCAGCTAGATACGAGACTCAAACTCCAGCATGACGTCATTCCTTCCTTGAGAAATATCTTAATGTTAGCAATCCAAAGTAAAAGTGAATTTGAGTTTTCATTTTTGCCACTTACCATGGAATCCAAACAGGCTTCTTACGAGTATAGCTGATGCATATTTTATCCTACAAGATTGACCGTTGATGACCATAATAGCAAATTCCTCAAGAATATTTGTTCCTGTTATTGGAAGTGAACGAATACCTACAACTTCAAGAAAAAAATTCACATACAATAAAACTTGTATAAAAGAATATCTTTAAGGACACAAGAAACCGATCTCTAGAGCGGGTTATTTAAACAGGTTGATTTACACAGAAATTACTACATGAATGGCACGATTGGGGAAGTAAAAAATGGCACTGTTACCAGGTTGTCTTTATATACAGGTGGTTGCTATAGCAGGTTTTTCAGTATTTATGTACCACTAAATCATGATTTCCGATTTCTCAGATTAAATCTCATTTTGTTTGGTAAATCAATCACAATATTTCTGTCTTTATTTTCATCAAAAAGCTAGTAGTTACTTTTCCCATGTTTGAATCATTGCGTTGTAAAATTCGTTCGAAAGGGTACAAGACCTTGTCTACCATGGGTTAATTAACCCCTGGCCTTTCCCCAGAACCACTGACTGTAATGCGGAGGCACTATATCTTGTAATACAACCTTTATGATAAGCTACCTGCCGACAGAGGCCACCGTCAGAAGAGGTCATCTCCCTTGATAATTCAGAGTAAGTCACGTGTCTAGAATTACCATATTTGTAGAAACAATTTGTCGAATTATATTTTGTATTAAACCTATCTTAAAATTCCTGTTGAGTCCTGCACTGCAAGACCAATTTCTTATTGCGGAGACAAGTACTACAGTATTTGAAGAAGATGCAGTTGGATGTCATTATCTACCTCAAAGTGCAACACAATGATTTTAGAAACAAAATGATTTTTTGGTTTTGATACACATTTAAAATAATTGTTTGTTTTTTTTAATATATTCATCAAACCACAGCCAAAATTATAGATTAAATACAGTCAAATTTAGATTATTCAAGGATGATAAATGAATATATGATAGCCTAACTCGAAGGTGCATTGGAATTTTGTTTACACTTTACACCTAGTAATTCCTTTGCATGTTTATGACCGTCTAGTAATAGTAAGAGCAGGAGTATCATTTGAAATTTTAGCTAATGACAGAAGTGAAGATTAAGTGAAGAATTTACGGTGCTTCAACAAAACACGAAATATGTGCTCCCTCAAATTACCGCCATAAGACCTCGCCAAGGCAGTGTTCTTGTGTGGGCCCTGGACGCTCCACTGCTCAACAATATCATGTAGACTCAAGTTACAAACAACTAGAAACAGTGTCGACCATATCTTTGTCAACTCGTCTGCAGGTAGTGTCAGTACGTTCCTTAATCAAAATTATTTCTTAATTGATTTCCCCTGCATTTTACAGTTCACGTTCTTTTGTCTTGATTGTGTCATTTGTGTTGGCGGTGGTGGTGTTGTTGGTGGTGCGATAGGTCAAAGGTCAAAATGCTTTCGTGTTCTCTTTCGTTCTCGATTAGGACTACATGCATTTTATCCAATCACTTAAAAGTATTCTACTAATTAACCTTTGTTCGAGTATTGAGGCAAATAAGACATTTAAAAATATCAATGAGGAATATCAAATATCCTGTCTTGGCACAGTCGGGCAATGTGTTGGCATTTGGACACGAGATACTTTTCAAGAGACAATTTTCTCCATGGTTTGTCTCACGTTTATAAATGTTCCGAGTGCCCGTGATACCAGTTGATACATATCATGACTCACTGCCCATGTGCCTCAGTTGCTTTAGATGCACCCTCTTCTGTGTATGTTGTTGCCTTTTTGTTTCTGAATGTCAGACTGTTTGTGATGTCAACCGTTCGAAGTAATAATCAACTCTTTGTGCATTCAGTAATATTAAATTTACAATAACTTCTTTTAAAATTATGGTCACTTTTTTCGCGAAGTCTTGAATTAGCGTGTCAAATCCAACATTATATTTCCGTGAGGTATTATCAACTATAATTCTTTAGTCAAAGACAGCAATGAAAATCAGAGAAGGTAGACAAATTTGCAATAATTCAGTAAAACGTAGCGGTTGGTCCTTGAATATATAGAAAGCTTTTTAGGAAAGTCAAATTCTCCATTGAAAAGCTCTATGTTTGTTCTCGTAATGTTTAAAGTATTATCAAGCTATGGATTATTTGACATTCGTCATGGAAAAATTCTTAGAAAGTTTTGTTTATTCAATAAAACCACACTGTTTAGACCACCTCGGTGTCCGACTGATATTGATCTGATTAGTAATGTACGTTTTTACTGAGATCTGAGATACAATTAAATACAACATTATATAGTTTGATAGCCTGAACTGTGTTAACATTTGAGACGGAAAATCTCCTTGGTTAGGTGGTATTTATACAAATAACCTTTTCTATATACATGTTTCAATTGTTTTCAACTAATTGTCCCAGTTGCAAGTGACCTTGTTAGTAAGTATGAAATTTACATTTCAAATGCATGCATAAACCAAAAACAAAGTACAAATTATGATTTATCGAAACTTTTAATATATAAAATTGATTATTTACAAAATATATACAGCAGTATCAAAATATACATAAATTATCAAAGTGAATATATATATAAATGCTTAAAAAGTTCATTTTACGCCTCATCATTTGGATAAACAAGCATTATTTTGTACCTCATTCGAATATCATTATATGTAATATACAAAAATGTTTGTAAGTAAAATTTGATTAAGAAAATGTGAAAACAAGTCATCTGGTGATATATTTCGTTATATTAGCATTTATTGTGAGAGGAAAATGCATTTAGATATAACTGTTGCATAGAATGAAATAAGCATGTTGCCTTGAAGCAAAGTTTCAAGTAAAGTTAAGTTGTACATGTTCTGGCAGTAAATAAATATTTGGACTTGAATATCAAGCCAATGTTATATATAGATATAGGTATAACCAGTATGACGAAGCTGAGGATACGATGCTGATTGTATTCATGATGATTCCTCAGTATTTCTATTACTTTTATAAAGCTTTGTTAAACATCGCTCTCCTCAAATCATACCGATTCATTATGTCTCATTTAGGCGGGAAAGAACACCTGTGAAATGTACAATTGCACCGGAGATGACACGTCGGTAAGGCATATAGAAGTGGTTGGCTTTATATAGAACCTGTTAATGGTCATTAGATTGATAGCCAAGCAATTTACAATATTTATATTGAATGTTTGTGAAGTGGCGAAAACGTGTGAAAGTCATGAAAAATATCTACGAACAAATACTCTTAATCTTCGTCGTCATACAAACGTTTAACTCCTAAAACACAATTTCACGTAATTCCAAACATTCCAGCGACTACCATACTAATACTTCATACCAAAATTGAATACTAACACTACCATCTCAAATCCAGCTTTAATTGTCCTTTTCTGTCAAAACGAAACGTAGCACCTGTTTAGAGAGGGATTGTTTGTAAGCCTCTAACTTTTGTACCATTTTTCCATTGCATTAAAGTAGGCTTGCGCGAGTCGTACTCGCTCTTCCTCTGAAGTCATTTTGACTACTTGAACTTTAAAGTCCAATATATCATTGAATCAGGAGATCAATGGAAGCAGGTTGGTTTAGTTTAGTATCACATTACACGCTCACGTGTATCTATTCCATTGTTGGTCAGAGGGGACTGCAGCCGGGATTGGGTTGAACATTTGACGCGACATACTCATATACTGATATGGCTGTGACCCCACAGCACTGGATGGAAGGAAGGGACCGGAAGCACCACTGCTTGAGGAGTAGGAGCCACTAAGGTGGCTACTCTCCATTCCATAGCGCGGTGGGGGAGACAAATTGTAGGTGCTGTACTGAGACTGCGTCTGTTGTGATCCGGATCCACGAACGGACAGTGGTTCGAGTTTTATGGGTGCGTTTGAATCTTCCGGGTCGGAGTATTTACAGTCACTATTACTACTTTGATATGAAGGACTATGCATGCTGGGAGATTGTGATGAGTTTCCTCCTTGTGGGGAATGATGGTTTGATAAGTCATATGGGGTAGACACGTCACTATTTTGTGTCATATTATAGGTTGGCAGACATGATACTCGGTAAGAACTGGCCCAAGAAGATGATGTTGTAGAAGGCACGGATTGTCCATAGCATGAGGTGTACTGTTCCTGTACGTGGGTACCCGGCATGGTTGACCCTGTTGTTGGAAGATATTGATCAAATTCCTCTAAATCGTTGAAACCGGCTGCATCGGGTGCAATTTCCCGTAGGTCAACTCTGCTGAAGTCTATTGGATTTGGTGGATGCCCTGTAATACAGAAATATATATAAATGATTAATAGAGGCTACTGACCAACACAGCATAGATCAATTCTTGCGCAATGTTACAAAACTTTCTTACAAATTTACCATCGACAAATGTCATAAACATTTACTTAGGATAAAGAACCCATGTGGACTTTGCAAATGCTCATAATTTCCCGCAAGCTATAAAACTTTCATAATTTTGAAAGCCACCATCTGATAGCCAAGTTGATGTATACATATAAATATATATATACATGTATTATCACCAAGGAATTGCAAAATCGTGACATAAAAAGTTAAGAGATCCACTTTATAAGACAAACGTCATCTGGCGACAAACGAATTGAAAGGCGAAAACGAATTCAGAGTAAGTTAATTAAAGGTATAGTGTATATGTCTATATGACAGAGGATAATATACGAAACATAAACAGAACTAAGTATATACCTGGTATGTGCTGTCTAGCAGCTCTCATTCTGTCAGTCATGGATTTCAAGTTGATCAGCTCATGTTGGTTTGGTGTTGTAGGTGGGGTAGGGGGTCCATTGGGATTGTTGTGTGTAGAACAGTCGCTGGAGTCTCCATCACTGATTCCTGTTGGAGAGCCTTGCATATTTTTGAACAGCATTCCTTGGGGAAGATTGTTATTGGCCTCAGACGGGTTTCCGTTCGCATTTTTCAGTGGTTTTCGTCGCCTTGGTTGGTACTTGTAGTCAGGGTAGTCTTTCTTGTGCTGTACTCGGAGTCTCTCTGCTTCATCCACAAATGGTCTCTTCTCTTCCTCACTTAAAAGTCTGAAATAAAAATGAATATTCATTAAGAAAACAGCAACAAAAAATCTGATACAAATGTTAATAGGGAAAATAATTATCAAATGGCAGCTAACAACTAGAAAAGGGAAACAACAATAATGGTAATACATGTATAATGAAAATAGTTGTCATTGCAGCTACCTATTTTAAGATAAGTACATATTGCAGTCGATTTTGAAAACAAAAACAATACCAAAGAAATAACTGGAAACCTACATGAAATTACACTTAAACAAAGACAAATTGTAAGTGTATTTCACTTTAACCTGAAATCAGAAAAAGTGTGCAGTACCTATAGTATGTCACAGAATATTTTTACTTTAAAAAGGTAAGTCATTGTCCAAATAATAGTTAAGGAAAGTAGTCGTTGAGTTGTATGTTACATTTTATTAGCATATAGTTTTTTTTAAAATTCTGAAACCGATTACATGTGTTTATTCAAGGTTTATCGTTAAAAATAATCTGGAAGTATTGACCGCGTTTAAGTAATCGAAAGGCCAGTAATTGCATTAATATACATGTCACTTGAAACCATCACGATTCAAAACTGCAAGAAAAAACTTGAATTTTACATTGAACAAATATCACTTTACCAGGGCGTTTTAAATGGCGAGCCATTTGGAGCTTGTTTAATAATACCTTTGACATGAGCGCTTAAGAAAGATATTCGTAGAAGCTTTACGAAAATCCGCTGAGAAATCGTTTCAAAAGACGGCAACTTAAAGTGGCGTGCGACCTATCGACCCTTAAGGAAAATCCCCTGAAATGTTATCTAACATGCTAGATGATATAGAAATGTGACTTTTTAGGGTGGTTGGCGTGTTCATATTTGTCATGTTGTACCGAGATCCAGGTAAGCAATGGGAACGAGCGAAATGTACAAGTGAAGATGTACCGTACGTTGACATGTGTCAAAAGATGACGTCACCGACAACATCTTAACTAATAATTGTTGTTTATAAATGAGCGAGGCCCGCTGACTGTAAGAATGATCACCTATCTATGTGCAGTCATTAATCCATTTCTAAAACACTGACACAGAAGCAAGATGCATGATGTTACAGTGACATTTCGAATTATGAAATTTATATTGTTGTCAAACGTCAAATTCAGTGAAAGAGAAAATGTGTCAAGGTCGTACACGACGGTGACAAAATAAATACGGCCCCAAGAGAGGGGGTCTCTAATCAGAATAACGGTCCTGTCGATAAATAATAAAATAAATTGATTATAAATAAACAAATGAATAAAAAACAGAAAACAAACCAAGTAATAAATGAATAAACAAATAATTTAATTATAAATAAAATAAATAAATATGTAAAAACGAATTTACATATAAATAAATGAAGGAATAAATTAGAAACAAAATTGTATAAAATGGTTGCTTGATGAAATAATAGATAGATAGATAGATAGATAGATAGATAGATAGATAGATAGATTTATAAATAAGTTTATGACTAGTTTGATACGTAAACGACCCACAGACAAAAATGATAAGGAAATAAGTCTGCTCGTGCGATGGTGACATACCCTGAGGTTTCCCAATAAACGTATTTGTACATTTTTATGTAAAGTTTAACACGCATTTACTTCATGTGTATAACCACATGGCCAGATTTGAATTCACTATGTGAACATCCTACATGCGGTCGATCCAGAATTAATGCTATAATGCCAAGCATTTGAATGTGAATTTATTTTCCATATATTGTAGGAAGTAATTATCGTTTAATACTATACCCATGAATTTAGATCGTTAATTAAAGTTCCTGTAGTTGTATTTTTAAAAGCGCATGGAAAACTTTCAACTTTTCTTCTTAATCATTTTCAATTATTGAAATATATAAAGTACTAGAATATAAGGACTATCATACTGCTATGGTTCAATGATTAAAATTTCCATATCACATCACTATAAAATTCCACTCACGATGTCAGACTAGCGCTTATTCGTACACCTTTCAACCTCATTGTCTATTTCAAGATGTTATTTTCTATTTGCGAACAAACGTCACTTAGTACAACGCTATTCAAATTCTTTTGTAAAAACATTTTACTTATTCCGAAGCTAATTTCTAGTATCGTTTTATAATGAATGTCAAACTCTTTTTTGAAACCCAAACAATCGGGGCGGGGCAGAGCGCCTGTGCTGCAAGACTGTTGATATTATAATATTTTACTAATTGGCAGTTGGTTGGTTTTGACATAAATTTGTTTACAAAGCAGTTAAGATTTCTGTTTGAGAGTGGCACAAGAAATTAAGTAAAGCTCGCTGCACTTGTTGAACTAATTTTAAGAGCCTAATATTAGCTTCTTGCCCAGTGTTGATATAGATCGATACTAAATACATGTATATCGGATGGGTTCGGATAACGAACTTTAAAGTTGTAAATGTCATGGTGGTTAGCGAGCGTGATGGTCAATGGTCATGTAGAGTGCGTCATATGAGGAAATAAGCTCAAAACTTGTCCCACATAAATGGATGTTGAAAATAACGTGTTCTGGCAATGGATATATTTTGTATAGAAGATGACCTTGGTGACAACTATAAACGTAGTACTAGTATTTCTAAACATCCGGTTTTGCGTGATAATTTTTTCAGTAAGTCTAAGTAAGATGGCAGACGCATAATTATCTTCTGGATGATCCCCTTTGAATACTTTTTTCTCAATTGAAGAGGTGCCCAGATGAATTGTTCTCGACTAAATCCAAAGTAATCCATCATCATTTTGAAGTTTTGAAAACATAAATATTTATATTTTTGACAAAATTTGCAATATTACCACTTATTTCAGCAGCTGGCGGTGTAGGTTTCTCTGAGTTTTATTAAATCTTCAAGCTGTGGGATTATGGGCGAATATTTGTTGTTTTATTTGGCTTTTACGATATGCGATACCTGTCCTTGTCCCACTATTGATCAAAAGATACAAGTCTGATTGATTTGACGATAGCCGAGTGTAAAACCTTACATAAAGAGAGGAGAGATATTATACCCGACGGCGTTCTCTGTAATACATGTGTCAAAATGATGACCCCGCCATATTGACAGCAAAAGACATTAGAATCACACGCAAGAGCGCTAACAAATACAAGATCAGATATGCTCAATTAAAACTGAAGATCAAAAAATACACCCAATACCGTTAGCTCGGTACGTTCTGGGTATCTATCTATAATTAAAACCCTGGCTGGTAGAATCAGTTCACTTCATTTATACAGACTTTTGATATTTTAATTGATACGCAGGGTTGTAAATGTCGTAAGGGACTTTTTATCTGTTTTTCTTTTCTTTTTTTTATCATCCCTCGTTTGACTGAGGAAGTCGTGTTAAAACTGTGTCTATTTGGTTCATGTTATGTTACGGGCCGTATCACCAAAGTTTGTCTCATTTTTAACAGATGTTTAGTTTTAGGATAAGAGAGGCACTTACTGTTTATTTTACGGAATAAGGGATACTTGAAATAAATCACGAAATTGATAAATGACACTTAATATTATGATTTGATGTTATACTAACTTATCAGTACTAACAGTGATCCCGAACAAGACCAAAAACATGGCCGAATGAAAGAAAGGCCAAACCCAGTGATGATACGTTTGATTCGGAATACGACAGATCTGTTTGTTTGTGTCTTTTTGGAACTACTTTCTGTTTATTGATTTCCCTAAATGTCCTTCTTTATGAAATGAAAGTCATGCGTGTATGTGCCAAGCAGGATCTACGACAATTCAAGTACATTCGATGTATTTGTTCAAAGATTTATAGATAAGACTAAGTATGTGAGCTTACTTAGATCAAGTTTTAATGCGATGGCTTTTTGGGTAATACCATGGCATATATGTATGAATATATTCAGAATATTAAAATCGTTCATGGAAAAATATCAAAACAATAAGTAAAACAACATGTAATAGTAGAATAATAATTATATCTAAATATATACATGTATACAAATCTAAATGTACTATGTTTAGGGCAGCATAGTTTCACTGCAGTATGTTCGCCCGAAGACTGTGATGATGTAGGTTCGAGACCCATAAAAGATACAGCTGGTTTTGTCTATCATCAGGGAGAGGCAGTAAAAGGTATTGTCCGATGCCACTTTTGGCTTCGAAAAATTAAAGAACTCCTATTGCTAAAACGTGCCGAACATTGGTTGGTATTTGCAGGCCTTCGACGGTCTCTCTCTATGAGTGAAAAAATAACTAGAACTGGGCGTTGAACAACATTCCAATAACAACTATAGCTCCATATATAAATTTACATTTTATAATATAGACATTAGAAAATAATATCACGCGAGTAAACATATTTTACACGCCGGAAAACCAATAAAAGAAAAGGAGAGTAATTTTATGCAATGACGTAGTTGTACAGAACGGAGTAAAAGTGGCCGAGATACGCTAAGTAGAGATTTGACAAGTTGATGACGTGTGAGCTACTGACAAGTCGCGGGGAATTCACACATATATCAAAACAGCTGTTAAGACAGAAAATTCCAACAAATTGTGTTTCCGCGTTCGACAGACAAACCACACTGACTACAAACGATCTGTTCCTAAAATAGTTGTACTGGTCATAGTAAACGTGCAAAAAATAAATATTTATTTTCTAGTGGAGAGAATGGCATGCTTTTTGACCTCATGGCGTTATTATTATATTGGATTACTTATTACTACAAAATAATTATACAAATATATATGCGCAGTTTACTATTTTCCACCTACAATGGCTACAGATGACGGTAAAGAAGTTGATTTTCGCTACAGCAAGTCTTTTAGTGTAAATATACTGATGATGCTGAAGTTTTCTATAGGTACTCTCAATGTTGTAATATTGTAAAATATGTATGTGAATCAGTAAATACTCACATTTAAGAACGGAAATTTTTACGTATTTTGTCATACATTGAAGTGTTGTATGCACTAATGCCAGTATCATTTAACATCATGCGACTTACACTTAAGGTTCCTTTTCCTTGCCATTTCCCTTTTAAGATTTTTCGGAAATACCTATTACATGGGAAGTATTTTTACGTTTCTCTTGATTTCTTTAAAATTGCGTTTCAAATGAAAATTGCAGAAAAACCAACGATTTTACCGCTTGTAAGCAATAATGTGTACATCTTAAATGCATCAAATATTTTCTTCGATCTAGTCCATCAACCTATTTTTTCAGAATTTGAGAACTCTGTGCATTTAGTCATTGACTACTTCAAACACGCACAGTGACACTGGCGACAAAAATGTCGACAAGTGCGGTATATATAACATCTAGAGTTCTCATGGCCTCTCAAGTTGTGGGAGCGCAATTTTATAGTATCTGACCACCCAGACCTCCTTATGTTCACACTTGTCAATGTACCACTTAATCCGCGTATTTTGCCACTTACTCTGAGCTACTACTGGAAAAGTGCGTGCGTTCTATCGTAAAACAGACACATTCGAAAACTTGTTTTACGACATCAGTTTCTTTTGACGAGTGTGATTTTAAAAAAAAGATTAAAATGAGTTAATGTGCATTACTAATCAACACAAATTTACAATTGATTACTGAAAAATAAAAAGGGATTACAAGATCTATACGGTTTTTGTAACTGATAAATTCTTTTGGAGACATATACAGTAGCGATAAAATTTTTACACTAGACAGAAAGACGTACTTGTCTCTCGTAAATTTATTAAGTGCAGATACAAAGAAACATCGGTTATAATTCATTGAAATGTTTGAAAATTATTCAATTCTCGCGTAATTCAAAGGGCTTATGACAAATTTATGCGTTCAGTTTTATTATGGACGTGACATGGGCTTTCAATGAAGAAAGCAAGCGATCCGTAGCATTTTATAACACAACCTGCGCCGATATTCATGTCGCTTTTGACACACAACGTATCCTACCATCATTTGATCCTGTGCTCGATTGTACCGTAATTCCTGTCAAATAATTGTGTGCGATAAAGTTTAATGCAACAGACAATTTAACAGCGCGTGCAATTTTCATTTCTATTTCATTCATAAGTGCTAATGCGATTCCCCACACACAACAGACGACTTGGACACGGTTTCACGTAAGATTTGTATCGTTGAATCACTTTACACATGGCTAGAGAAAATATCATATGCTTAAGATTCAAGGGGATAGTAATATAATAAAGACGATGCCGTGAGATTAGAATCTGTGGCAAGAAACCCTACATAGGTCTGATATATAAGACATATACTAAATACACTCTTTCAACCTTGTGAACTTTTGAAATATCCCTAAAAAATATTCCCACCACAGTGATTTCCATATAACACCACTGCACGCGACAATCTAAATATCTCGTGAAAATTTCACAGATCGTCTGCTGAGATACGTAGCAGGCGATATGTTTTTTATACATCGAAAGTGCAGTTTTATTTTATTCACAAATTATTTATTTTCTCTAATTTCAAATACATAAATCCCCAAGAACATAATGTTTACATGTTGTAACAATTATTTATAAACAAGTCCGACTTACAAAATGTATGAATTCGTTCGGACAACCTAGACGCGGAAGACCTCATTAATTATGCTTATTCCTATGTAAATTAGATTATACGTGCACTTTATGATTCAGCCATCTCCCTGTCACTTATAACATCAAAATTAAGCATGACTGCTGGATTTTTAAGACATCGGAATAATTAATTTGAAAAATAGGACAATACGTATACGAGTTCGCTTATCCTGAACATTACCTTATTTCATTTGACTAAAATGTAATTTCAACTAGCAATTCGTTGTTTAAAGAACTTGCCAGTTTTGTCACTATTTTTACGACAGAATACCTTGTCTCCCGCCGTGTAAATATTGATCTCAAAAAATCGACTAAATTTACATTTTATAAAAAAAAATCAAGAAGGTTTTTGTCACCTTCTGTTTATTTGTTCTTACTTGTATTCGAAAGAGCTACTGTCGAGTTGCTATCGTAAAAAAACGGTAAACTGTGATCACGAAGTAACATTTGGTGATATTGAGGACATTATCAAGGCAATAAAGGGTTATCAAACTTTTATTTGATCTCAATCATTAGTATCAGTTTATCGTTATCTGTAAGATTGGTGGCTCAATCGCGAATTCAAGTACCCCTAAAGTAATAAACCTCCGACATCCCAGCTGCGATGTTACCTAGTTGTTGAATTTTTAATATTTTGGCGTGCATCTGTAGATGGGTGCTAAATGTCTTTATCCATGTCCAGTGGCGTAACTCATTGACACCGGAAACCAAGTCAATGGTCAACATTATAAATTGGACGTTACTATAAAAATCTGTCAATCGTGTGTGATAGCCATACTAGAAAATCTAGACATGACAAACGGCTTCCTCTCCTACTTGACATGGCAATGATTAAAATGGACTAAATGACCATATAAAAGACAAGACTATCAAATGATCGTGGGGAAACATTTAACTGATGCATGAAAACAGTCAGTCCCTACGGAAATACAACCTGAATGTTGTCAAAATTATGTTTATAATAGTTAAGGTGTCAACTCGTACGTGAAACTGAATACAGGTCATCGTTTACTATTTGTCAACTAAGACGTGTGCAGGTCCACTTTACGATGTATTTGAAGCATGGCTTATGTTTCTATGCTTTGAATTTAAATAATATTGATTATATAGCATATTAAAGAAGGCATACAGGTAACATTAATGCTATATGACAGCGACTCTTAAGTGAGTCTGTATGTTTTATATAGACACAATACATACCTCCAGAGTTTGCCGAGCGTCTTGCTGAGTTCTGCATTGTGTAGATGAGGGTATTGGTCTGCTAATTTCCTCCTAGCTGCCTGAGCCCAGACCATGAATGCATTCATTGGTCTTTTAATGTGTGGCTTTCGCTTTTCGCCATTTGGTCCACGTTGTGGCATAGGTATCAGGGTCCAGTCATACCCTTTCAGGACTTGTGAAACTGCATCCTGAATCTGTTTAGGGAATTTTTCAACATCCCCGACTTTTCCTCCAGCTAGTTCAGCCTCATTCAATGGTCCTGCACCCCTAACAGCATCCAGTAGCTGTTCTGTCGAGGGCTGACTGCAGGGGGAACTTCCACTTTCTTCAGAATCACTCATGGTAATAATAAATACTTAAATGTTACTAAATTGCCCCAATCGCTTTCTTTCTACTTCTAAGAGAAAGTTCCAAAGAATTGTCAAATCTGAAGTAGTCCGTTACTTTATAAATGATATACTGAAAACTTGTTCAAAACTTCATACACTTGTGTCACTATCTCACTACAAATGCTTTCCACATGTCATTTAATGTTATACTAAAGACTTAAACAAGTGTTGCCCACAGATAAACCCAGTATAGGTGCCGGTAACTTGTCATAAGAAGATGTTTGTCGCCTTAAGCTCCTCCCCTTTTTATGAGTTGACGTATGCTCGTTTTATTTTCTTCAGTCTTGCCCAATCAGGTTTGTCCGAGCAGAAAATCGTCAACCTTATACTAATTTTGACATCATAATTATTAACGAGCTACTTGCCCATGATTCGTAATCGAGTTTTATCCAGACGTTCATTGGCTAGACCCTACTTGTAAGGATAAACAACCCAACTCTTAGTAGATGCAAAATTAACTCAAATTTGCATTTGTTTTCACTTCTCTTCATCCTGAACTTGTTTAATTTTTTTCTTTTTTAAATGTTCAAATGAACCAACACCGAGTCGAGATTAACTTTATTGGACGATGTGTTTGTTATAAATCATTAAAATTAAATGTATTGTTATATTCAAAGTCGATTTAATGAGTTAAATAAAAAAATGTTTATCACTATTGTTCCTTTACTTCGATTGATTTGTTTATTTAATTGAAAAATGAATTTACGGTGTAATTCTGAAAGGTTACCCTTTAAAGTGAAAAGAAAGCTCATTGTGGTTTTCTTAGATGAAAAGAAACTGTGTTCAGGTACAACCACGCGATGTAAAATTCACATTGTCATTGTTTTTGACATTTGCAAATTGAAGCCAAGAGAGCTATGTCGACGAAAACACAAGTGCAAAACTCAGAAAGCAGTGATTCCAGGAAAAAAGAAGTGCGGGAAATTTATATGGTGAAATAGAAATAGTTATTGAAGTTTAAAATGAAATCTTCGTACTGTAGTACATGTTACATTGTAAGCTAAAATGCGTGGAATATGAGGGGTAATTGAATATTCATAATTGTGTGTTACTGAAATGATAAGCATCTTAGGAAGACGATTTTTATTTATATCTTAGTTCGAACATAATTCAGACAAATCCGTAATTTTTTCAGTTATTTAATTTTCACTTTGGTTGTTGGGATATTTCGTTTCGGGACTAAATCTATAAATATAACATTTCTTTTCTTTTCTATCATAACTCGTAATATGATTTAAAGTGAAATTTAAGTAGAATTTATTAGATAGTCAGGGCGACACCTGCTTTTTACGACTCCACAATGCCCATCTGCTGTTGTCATACGGCTAGCTATGGTAGCCACAAGGGGCAGTCTGAACTCCGCCCAGTTTCATTCATAAATGCTAGTACTATCTCAGGTTGTGTTGGTCACGTGACAATCGCTACTACACAGGTAAAACCGTGTCTCGACTAGTAAAGCGGCGAGTCTCATTGATGATTTTTTTAAACTAGGTCATAGCACTGCTGGTCGGTAATACATACGTACGGTAGGTATGGCCGAAACTCGATAGTTATGACAAGCACTCAATGTCTACAAAACCAAACATGAATCACTCATGGCAATGAATCATAAGGTCAAAATTTTAATCAAAGTGCATTTTATTTAATAAAAGTAAAATGTCAAATGTGAAGATTTTACACTTTGATTATTTATTCTGTTTACTTTTAAAACAATAAAATCTCTGTTACCTGTGCTTGATACGTTCGTACCTGTATTAGGCTCCACTGTTCAATTTGGAACGATTACCTATAAGAAGTGTAGATTGAGTGTAGCATATGTTGACATACATCAAAACTGCAAATCTAGCAGTTATCAGGAAAAAAAGAAAATTTAATTTTACTATCGAGAAAATACAATTTAAATAAACCAAACTCACTAGTAGTTCTTTGTGGGAACTTCAAATGTAGGTCCGGGATTCGAACTGAATTTTCGACTACAACATTGATATAATATTGCACGCACGCCCTAAAGTGAATGTTTTTGACAAAATGTAAATTTAGAAAATCTTATACCTGCAGACCGACGGTACAGTACCAGCTCACCGTTCGCTGGCCGTGCATGGCCAATATTTCAACGTCATTACATACCAAAAAAATCGTCCTAAAGCGCCCAATAATCCGACCTTTCTAAATGGAAGGGACGTCTCCTTGAGTTTCCAAACGTATGGTATGGTATTGTTGTTTACCGTCCCACTCAAGAATATTTCGCTCATATGGAGACGTTACCGTGTGCCGGTGAAGGGCTACAAATTTTGCTTATGCTCGGCACTGCTGGTCGTAGAGCAGGGAGGGCTCTTTAACGCACCAACGCCTACTGTGACACGGGACCTCGGTTTTTACTGTCTCATCCGAAAGACAGGGACGGTAAACCGCGGAGTGGTGCCACTCGACTCGAACCCGGATCTTCCGATTCGCAGTCGAACACACTAACCACTCTGCCACGGAGGCCCCAGTTTCCAAACGTAGTATCGTGAGTACCTATGATGTGGATTGTTTAGAGGACTAGCTAGGACTAATTAAAGTAAGAGATCTAGAGTGTGTCGTGGTTACCGCAGCAGTGTTCTCCCTTGAACCTAGAGGCCCAGGATTCATGTCTGGTCGGGGCGCGTCTATTTTTTCCCCTGTACTTCGGGTTATCCGAAGGACCGAGGTCTCGTGACATAACAGAAGTCAACATACCATAGCTCTCTTACTATTCAGTCAACACAGCATAAGTGATTGGGAGCATGGATCCTTTCTGGTATTCAAGGACGTTTACAGAAAGTTGAAAGGTGACAGAACGGGAACCAAAAACAACAACAACTTGATATCAAACACACCGAGAGATTTACACATACACCTACTTCAAAGTAAAGTACTGGGTAACAGAATATGAGTCTGACTGAGGACCATCTTCCCTATCCACCTTGGGTAAATGTTTCATATCTTTGATCTTGGGCTTCCCCGTTTTTCAGCCACCTGGGAATCAATCGCAAGATGGTGGACACAGAATTTACACCTCAATGTCACAAGCAGTTGTCAGACTTGTGGTCACAGTATAAAGTGCTGCAACAGCCAAACACTGTAGTATTTTGTAAACGAAGCCACATTCTGAGATGATAATTAAGTATCTTATGTGTAATAAATACCCGCGTGGGAACCCATGGGTGGGTCTGTGGCGGTTCTTCTTTTACTGGTTGCAACTTTGTGGAAATGTTTTGACTCATGAACTTATTGTTATATGCGGGGGTATAGAAGTATTACATTCCTTTTTGTAGCCCCCCCCCCCCTCCAAAGAGAAAAGTGAAAAAACTGAGAAATTTAAAGAAATAAAGGAAAAAGAAAAGAAAATAGTAGCTTAATTCATGATCATATTATTATATTTCACAAGATTCTGTAGATCAGCTAGTGTAAGATATGTGAATTATATCACCGGAGAGCTGATATGACTACGTGGTAAAGGCCTGGTCTTCTGATCAGATGGTCAATGTTTTGAGTAACTTCGGTGACATGACTGATTTTCCTTGGCATGGAAGACTTACCAGTAAAACAGAGGCTCCATATGCAGGTCAAGGGTTGGTTTGGCATGACAAAGACCCTTCAATACATTGGATAAAATCCTTAGTATAAGTCAAACATCACGAAGCCTGTATAAGCATGATGCCAACATGATATAATTACAATAAATAATGTTCAGTGAATAAATATAACTTGACACAAATTCTCTCTTTTTATACACATTTCTTTTCTTGAATTCAGTTTCATATTCATGTAAAATTCTAAAATATAATACCGAAATATTTTAGACATGAACATCCGTGAACAAAATAAACGTAGGCCTACTAGATCTACATGTAGAAATACAATTTAATATTACAATAACACACGCGGACAAAACTGTAATACAAGTGTGATATATGTAGTAAGATATGAGTGGATCCAGTGCAGCGACATCATAATGTCACTCTCAGTGGAAGGTAATCAGTATACAAATATAGGTGAACGAAATGAAATTTGCATTCAGTTATGAAGTGGTCTATCAGGTAAATACCTTAGTGCGATCACCTGTCGAAATATATTTCATAACTGTAAAAACAGGTAAAATCAAGGGTTTCAGAGTACAAGCGCGTGTCCTTGTTACATGAATTTGATATTTATATCAAAGAATGGCATGTACATCTTATGAAGCCGAACTAAGCATAGCATATATAAGCATATATATATAGACACCCTATAAATATATTGTCCCATTGCATATTGATAAATAACATTTCTTCAAACGTTCATGATGTGTATTTAGAGACATATAGAATGGTCGAAAAGGAATCCGTTTTTAATTTAATATCATATTTCTATCCAATTTACTCAAGTGCACGCTACCACCATGGAATTGTCCTTCCTGATATATTTTATCTTATCAATAAAATATGCATTATGACTGAAAGTATTTATTTTGAATATTGTATATGATAAAATTAGATAAATCGGAAAGGATAGAACTGAAAGTATGTGCACATATCCTAGGCTAGAGCTACTCGACTTCTCAATAACTGTTTTATCCTTAGTTCAAATGCTCGGCAAGTTGACTAGATCAGAAATAACGAACAATAAATCCATCATTCTAAATCTTTCCAACTGATATTCCCTACAACTGTATTATAATAATATTACCAATTTCAGATTATTTGGCAGTAAATTAATTCGAAATGAAATGTACATTGATGTAATATGATCTATTTTGTACTTTATCATCTTAACTGTGGCACGCATCGCTGCCTGTCGGCCGCCTTTGATCTCGATTTTGTCATTTTTATATTTATGTCATTTACAGTATAGTGAGATCATGATTTGCTTCATAAACATTTTACCCAATGATCTTGTCAAATGTCTGATGTCGTCTGCGTGCTTTCGTACAAGTCGTCTTATTTCTGATATTTACATGTTAACTCTTCGAATTACTCGACTGCATAATCAGGACAAATTCTGACGATCAATCAAACATTTGCGACGTTGTTATTAAATTTGTAGAAAAAACCAAAACTGAAGTTAACTTTGAGAAAAATGAACGTTAGTTTTAGATGAGAAGACTTTCTAGGAAGACATGAATAGATTGAAAAATATTGAACAAAAATCAATTCTTTCAATTGTTGCATTCGAGCTAATATTTTTTGGAACCAACGAGCATTATACTTGCGAAGTCCCCCCCCCCTCCCCAATAGATATGGAGGTTCCCTATTTTTATGTAAAAAATTGAAACATTTCTTGAAGAGAACTACATATCTCCTTCATGAAAAACTCAATTATCCTAATTAAATTTTTAGTTAATTTGAGAGTCTCCATCCTATGGGATTGACCAACCTCCCTCTATAAAATGTTTCAAGGTTGGCAGATCTGCAGGATATGAATAAAGAATGATTTGGTAATGAAATCTGATATTTCTTTAACTCAACCAATATTATAAATTCAATTTCCTCACTCCATAATGTGTATAAACGTAACACAAAAAGGTGCATTTCTCTTCTCCACTTCCTGCTTTACTGTTGGACTGTTTAGTAATATGGGAACACAGTTGTTTGCATACATGTTCTAAATTCCTACAGTATATAAAAACCACGAACAAATAGAGATAGTATATAACTTATACTTATATGTGAACCATTTGAAATAAATCCTCAAATTACGTAATTTTTGGCGAATTTTGTGAAGCACTTGCAAACATATTACATGAATTTACGATGCGCAATGTACTTTTCATTTCGTTTGATTTACGAAATGGACAACTTCAAAGAAATAGATATCATCCTCGCTCTCGTGCTCAGTCACTTAAACAAGTACCTGTTAAATGATGAATGTCTACACGCCTCTACACTTAAGTCAGTTTGTCTTTAAACATTGATTAGCAGGTACTTCTGCATCAAAAGCTACTTGTACAAACATGTGGAAAGCGAAATCGACCACTTTGGTTCATCGCTGTTTCACGGTTTGACTTTATCATGTTGCTGTTGATGGCAGCAGGGGTGCTTTGAATGATTATGTATAGGGTTTCAAGTATATGTAATAATTTGGTTACGTTACAATATTTGAGCAGCCGTTTATTGATACTTATGAACTTAACTTGAAGTAAGATGGTCGGTGGAAAGATATTTCATGTCCATTTATAAGCATGTCCTTTATTCTTGTTAAAATGTTGGAAAATTGAAAAGAAGTACACATCAATGTTGTTTTCTCTACAAATGTATACAAGAATAATATCCAGTTTGTGTGTTGACTATGGACGCACAATGAATGTGACCAGTGTACAGGTAATGCTTACTCCTCCTTGGCACCTGATCCCACCTCCCAATGTAATGAGAGGTACGTATCGTCCTGTGACCAACGGAATCATATATTGTTTCATGAAAAAATAATTATTCCGTGCCTTCCATTTTATGTCTTAATCATTCGTAAAAAAAAAAATTTCAAAGTTTACATAGATACCCTGGCCTTAAAATGCACATGTATGATTGCATAAGTGATAAGGACATCTTCAATGAATACACTTTATTTTCTTCAAAACATTTAGAACGTTTTCCTGAAAATCCTATATGCATCAGAAATAAAGAAAAACTTAAAAGTTGTATACTTAGAATTGTGCAGTATAACTGTATTCCAGCTATTTACCTGGTCTGCATATATACCCTTTGTAATTTCTATGTGAATTTGGACCAGAATTTGTAAAATTAGTTAAAACAGTGCCTCGATCAAAGGCGATTTTATTGAAAAGACCGGCTACAGACTATCATTAACATGCCCAACTCACTAGTGGGACTTATATTTCCGAAGTCATCTCCAATATATATAACACCATTTGTGTCTCTTGGTTTTAAACTATACTTATATATTTATCTTATTGGGATACCGGTAAGTGAAGTTGGTGAATTATCAGTATTACTCCAAGACCGAAAAGAATAAAGAAAACGAGTGACAACAGGTGTAAAGGAGAATGTCAGAATCTGTGCATAATATGGAATTTAAGAACAATTCTAATCGTACGTTGGAATGAGCGAAAGAGAAGTAAAAGATACAAATTGTTGTTCACATGTAAGTGTATGAACATACTACAAGGGAGACGAAGTACTGTAAATCCACAAATTTTCGCGGAAATTTATTTTAGCGAATCGATTGTCGAGTAATTATTTGCCATACTATATTTTCGCGAGCGTGCATTTAAGTTAAAAGTTTGTGTTGTTTGACGCATGTTAATTTCAGGTCAGTACATGTATATTTAGCAAGCACTTTATTTTGGCGAGTGAGTGCTCTCGCGTAATTACGCGAAAATAAAATTCTCGCGAATGAAACTGGATTTACAGAACACAAATACTCTCACGTTCACTGTGACACACTCACGGATATAATTAGATAAATACATGGACATGGAACAGATATAATAATGTATTCTGTACTTGAAGGTCAGATCCGTTTAGATTCTGAAGTTGACAAATCTTTGTAAATAAAACACGTATATTATCTTTTATGAACTGGTTTATTTTTCTCACATAATTGTAAATTCATTGTCATTTACTATTTTCACTATTCGAAAGTGGAAAGATGATTGTTCATATCACTCATGTGCTAACTAATATCTGTTGTAAATCATCTCTTTAATTAATGCAGTGGTTACAAGTAAACATGCTTTAGAGGCACCTCAATATTTCATGAAGAATTAAAGTAACAATTTCTGATTACGTGTAAGGCAGAAGACGACGACTTTTTTGTCTGATGTTTGATAATTATGCTGACTCATTATGTTCATGAGACTAGATTTGATGAAGTTTATCTGTGTCACGTCAATGTTTAAAGCATTGACCATCAAGTTTTCGTCTATGCTGGTTCCGTTGAACTCAGATGTAAATTCATTTAGATATTAGTACATATTTCATATCAATGAAAGGCATTCGGTCGATGTTTTGTTTCTCTGACATTTATTTCCCTTTAAGGTTACTCTTGAATACTTCACCAAATGTCCAAAAAGATGTTTTCCCCTCTCATACATACAGTTGAAAAGAGTTTGAAGGAAAGAACCATAGATTTTATCTATGAAATTCGGCGAAGGCCACAACCATCTATAAAGTTAACATAAAGAATTTCCAGAGGATGCTCGAAGTACTGCGTGGTACAAACTGGGAATAGAAATGGTACAGAAACGGTAGAAATGAAAATAATGACCCCAAACGGAGTGGGACCAGGCATCCGGAAGATGTCAGTGTGTCCCTTTTAAACAGTTCGTACCAATAATGCCAATTTAAAGAGATTGCCAACAATAATCTGGTGACAATATGTAGGAGAAAAACAAACACATATGTATATATATTAACATGAAGATACCACTCACTCACAATCTACATGCACACTATTTTATAAAAAAAAATTGCAAAATGTAGAACAACAGAACATTAACAGTTAAATAAACATAAAACATATATATTGAAAATATTTGTAAGCAATTATAATACAATGATAACAGAATGGGCATAAAACGTAGATGCTAGTAAATGCAAAAGAACTTAGATGATTTGACAATGTATATGTAAATAACAGATTGTATACATTGAAAATGATGTGTTCAGAACCAAGTGCACTTTACCTAATTATTCATCAATCACTCAAGAAAACGACGGACCGGCGCTATACGATATTTCATTTTTTTCGTCTTCTATTTTTAATTCATTTGTACATGTATCTTTTCCCGATAAATAATGTACGAAACATGAGGTTCCCCTTTCTAGGGTGCTGGATGATATTCTTTAGTATATGGCCATTTACAGTGACTACATTTAGCTAGTTAGATCAAGGATATATGCCTTCTTCAACCGAAATATATAGACAATTTACCGAACTCATGGGGTTTCTATGGATTATTTGCGAAGGGTGTGGCATTCCAACAGGGGACTCCTTCGGGACACATAATTCTATCCCGATAGGGATTTGTTTTTGTTTTCCACGTTGAGACCGTCATTATATATAGACTGGTCATATTCTAGGACAAGATTTACAAATACCCTTCTGTACTTCGTCAAGTTTACTTTGCCTGACTGTAATTAATACTTTTTGGAATTTTACTTAATTATATATTTATATATTTTTTCAGTTAGATATATTTAAATGTATAACAAACATTCACATCCTCTATACTACTCAGACCGGAAATTTGATGGAATAAATATTTTTACATAGTTATGAAAATGAACCAATGTATGACAATGCATATCTTATTACAGTTACAATGCACTTTATGCACCACATTACCACGGTTTAGTACTACTTTGAGGTTTTATTCCTAAAATTATTCTGATGAGTCTACGTTACACATTTTCATTTCGAAAATTTGCTTTAAAAAGAAATATTTTTTGAATGCACATGCATTCATTCAATTGAAAATGACAATATATACAAATTCAGATAAAACTGCGTTTTCCTCAAATAGTCTGTGATTTGAAATTATACTTACCCAAAGACCACCTTAGATGCACTTATTTTGAAGGGCACATTGAAATGATGCTGAAGCAAATGCTACCGGTATGTCTGATGAACCTCTATATACAGGTCACCTCTCTGTAAAGACATATATGAATATACCTTCACCCCAAAGACAAATTCATAAGCCTGTAATTCATTGTACATTTGACGTCACCAGAGATGACTGAAATATTGTTGAATGTGACGTAAAATTTAACCTTACAGTATTTTTAAACCGATTGAAAATCTTAACGAATGGTGACAAATGGCATAGAGGTATTCACAGAGATACATATGAAATAACGGCAATAGTAAACTTTATTGATATTGAAATCTTACATATACTTTTCTTTCTCGGTGTTAGTTTTGCGTTTTTCCCTACTGTGACAACCGAATCTAAGTAAATGCGTTACTTATTTGATATCCCCAGAATCATTACTTATATGCAGTGGTATTTACACATGTATTTTTCTGTTTTGCTCTTGCATTATACAGGCGGGTATAGACTTATAAAACAAACATAATTGGCGTAGTATACATTTATTTGTGTCTGTATTTCTCTCTTTTCACCAGAAGTGTCCTACCAAGCTCTCTCTCTCTCAACATAGCGACGACGACAGTAGCAAGTAATTTAACCTGCTGTTGATCTGTACAGGATATGATGTCTGTTTTGTAAAATTTACTATGTGGTTAGACGGGATGTTTTTAATAAAAGAACAATTTGCGTCATGCCGACTTGCGTGTGTTGAACAGAGAGCTACATTCGGATCTCTCCGCTTTATTCCCCTACCGCACACAGAAAACGTCTCCGACTCCCGCCACGCGCCACTTGTAGGCACTTAACACTTCCGCAAGCGATATGTTATTCGGCAAAAGAAAATTGTTTGATGGTGTGTTTGAACAGTATCCTGTTAATTAATAGTCATCTACACACAACCGTTAAAATACAAGTCTTCTCTGCTTAAAGTATCAAATTAAAAGATGGAAATAAAGAAAACAATAAAATATTGCCTTTACAATAGAAAGGAAACGAAAATTTATCCAATTATCTAAAAGTAAGTTTTGATATGTTCATCTAAAATGTGCACTGTATCTGGAAATATGCAAATGGTTACAAGAATTCGCCGAAAATTACAAAATGAGCAAACACTTAAATTTATCATGTGTACATGTTTTGGACTCACAAGGGGATTTCCCCATAAAATGTAATATACATTAATGAGTCTATGGTACGATGAAACCATTTCATCATATCGTTTATGCTCTGAAATAAATAAACAGTTATAAGTAATTGTGCATTTAGCTATTTTAATCCATGATAAATGATTCTGACATTTTAAGGTCGTCTATACGAAATGAGCAGGCAAAATAATTATAAAATGTTAATCTTAATTTACAGATGAATTAGCTGTCATTTGCCACTCATTATATGTATAATAGAGTCAGATAAAATGTTGCTTGTCATCTTGGAAATAACATTTGTCCTGTGAAGCTTCAGAAGAGATTCAACCGAAATAGTAAAAGTAAAACTTAAATTCATCCAACCAAAGTACATTGCATCAATATTAAAAGCAAAGCAAATACACTGTAAGATAACATATTATCTACCCCTTTTCCTTTATCAAGTGAAAGTTGACTTGATCATGTTCTCTATCGCTTTATTAAGGCCTAGAGTCTGGAAATGTGTTAAATACATGTAGTATCATTTGATAATTTCTAGTTTTTAATATAAAATGGAAATTAATAGCATTGGCACAGTACATTATGAGTAAATGTTCGACCACACTTTTAACTACGAGTAACATTTGTGTAATGTAAATGAATGATGTACACATAGAGAAGTATAGATAAATTGTAAACAAAGTAACCACTGGCAAGCCACAGACCAAGGATACCACAGCGGAAGACATTGTGAGGGCAAATTCATCAATAACAACGGCAAGTATGTTTCTGCACGAAGAATATCCACTACATCAAAATGCTCTATACAAACAAGATACGATATCGAAAATATTTTGAAAATCATCAAAGTCGTCGTCGTCTTCATCATCGTAATCATCGTCATCGTAATCATCGTCGTCGTCACAACCATCATCATCATCATCATCGTCGTCGTCGTCATCATCGTAATCGTCGTCATCGTAATCATCGTCATAGTAATCATCGTCATCGTAATCATCGTCGTCGTCACAACCATCATCATCATCATCGTCGTCGTCGTCGTCATCATCATCATAATCATCATCATCATCATCATCATGCAATATTTGTTAAAGATTAACATTAAACTCATGTAAATAAAAAGTACATGTATTTCACAAAAAGTAAATATAAACGTAGGAATGGGATAAGAGGATTGGCGTAGACCCAAATTTTCGAAAAGATGTTCAAGTCTTTGAAAAACGTATTCAAATATATTGTTTATGTTGATAAATATTCAGAAGATAATAGGAACATTAATTCAATCAATCAAAACATTTGCGCACAACATTGCCTTTTTATTATTTTTAAGTTCTTCGGTTTTTGAATTGATTCCTTCGCTACTGAATATGAATGAAATGTCAAAATAAGAAATTAGAATTTTAAGAATATTTTTGTTATGGACCTTAGTTCCGTTAGTCTGACTGATGTCTTTTATTTCAGTGCTACGATATCAGACGAACTGTACTCGAGACACTAAGACGTTCACGAATACACATTTAAGGTTAATAAGGTTTACAATTCAGTTTTAAGGAATTTCAGCTTAAGTTTAGGATTGTTTTATGATCATTATCACTGGTTCCATATGTGCGATCTTCTTATTGAACTCGAAAGGATTCCAGGGAGCATTTGCGACAGCTTACCAAGGGATACTGATCCCTTCGCAACACCTAGTCCATTTCCATTTGGCATTTGTGATTAGTTTTCATCTTGAGTCGGTGTTTTTCCGACTTGTTGTATTCCACCGGAATTATCAATGTATCCAGTAACGACACAAAATTATCTATAGTTCCAGCGTGGGGATTGGATGTATAAGGAATAATAGATTCTTAGATGCTTTCAAAATATCTATACTAATCCCTTCATTCATTCTAATGAAGAAGCAATAGTTTCAAGAGTAAATGAAACCATGTTTCACCATATAAATTCAGAATGAACACGCTCTGTTTAAAGGAAAAAGAATCGTAACGCTGGGTTCGGACTTAGGAAATCCGTGACGACTCAATCTAATTCAAAATTAATGTTCAGTTTATTCCTTTCCTATTCCGTGATGTTTAAAAATACAGATTGTTCAAAACATATAGTCACTGTTTTTGTTTTTATTTACGTCAAACTCGATAAACTCAGTCATATGATTGCATCAAATCTTATTTTGGGATGGAGGAGAGACCCCGATTACAAATGCACCCGGACAGAAGCCATCGACCTTCCGCAAGTATATAATTACCTCTAAAAAACTTAACTTAAATTTTGAGCTGGTGAAAGTGAAACGTGAGTACATGTGAAACGTGAGGCATGAGAGGCACGATAAATTTCACCTCTAAGTCAGGCGTGACTCTACATAAAAAGGTGCACATTGAAGATTGAATTTTAGTTACTAGTAATAGAACCATTTCTTTCTTCACGTTTCTCTGTAGTTGACGATTTAATTTATATATACATGTATATATGTAAAGATATCAATAAAACGATTTCTTATTAATATCTAATGGAAGTTTTTATATAATATGCACTTAATATTGCACTTGAGCATTACCTCTGCACATTTTTGTATCATGCTTGTCGCGTATACCGAAATCTGTATTTGAGTTACGAGTTCAGTCTTCAGTCCAAATTTGACGTCATAAATTTTTAATGTATTGATCTGTGAAAATTAATGTCACATTCTATCGTCATTAAAATATTCACGTGCATAAAGTTTGACATGTATCCTAAACTGACATAGATTTTTGCCTGATTCATTTGTATATTAATGATATTGTCTTTAGAATGCAATTATAGCTTCAGAGATCAGTCACATCGCAACATAACCGTGTTAGCATGTTGTGTACATGTGAATGACCTCATGGCTCCCATGGTAGAATGTTCGCTTTTAGATCATGGGGTCATGAGATGGAACCTCGGCGGGGCTACTGACTTTCCCTTTCGGATATTTCCCGTGTCACAGTAAATATTGGTAATTAAAACAACAAAAATTGTGTCAATTGATTTTGCAGTGATAAAATATTCCTGGAGCATACCTAATTAAAATTAATATTAGAATAACTATAAGACGCAAGCGCTTAAAGTTCGATCCATATTATATAAAAAATCATTTTCGATTTTACTAATTTGAGTCCAAAACATATCTAGATAATTGTTAAAAGTCAAATTTCATTAAGTACTTTTTAAATAGACAATTTACGATTGCGATAGATTTTAATGGTGAGACCCTTCTTTGTAGATGGCCTCAGTAGGTACTTGTAAATGATTATTTTGAGTCTAGATCGTCTAGCTCAAGGACCTTCCAATTCAATTATTATTTTCTATGCTTCCTGATTAACCATTTCACTTTTTGTCACATTAAAATTCACCTGCTTTAAGATGTCTTACGGTTCAGACTAAGCTTCGTGTACATAGATTAATATTCATTTTCATACTTGGTTGAAAAAATAAATAAAGCGCTAGAATGATTATTTTTCTAGCTTTGGCTTTCATTGAAGTTCCAAGTTGATGTCTGCTCTTTTAAGTTTGGTTATCTCTGCAAATGACATCAAATAAATTGTCGTCTTTTCATTACCTTATACATCTAATCACTAGAAATGCAACGTAAATTTAAGTGGTCATATGTTTCAAATGTATTTTCCTAGAAGTCACTTGTTTGATTATCGATAACAATATTGAAACAATTTATAGTTATAATATCAAGTGGAATATGCTTTATTTGTTTTACAGCGTATTATTGACCATTTTAATTTCTGTCCGATTTGTTTGCAGATTGGGTATATCTTAAAATTTAGGATAACACCAAGCAAAACTAAGCATTACAAATACTATTATTTTCTATTATTTTGAAAATTATTATTATTTTTTATTATTTTTAAAAAATAACATTGACTGTAGCTTATTATTAATAGAGTTGGACATAAAAATATGTGATATAGGACTGGTTTTTGATAGAATTCTTCAGCATGACGACTGTTCACGTTAGGAACCAATGCAGATGCCTGTATGTCAGTATTGTTACCGTGATATATCTCATATAAATATTGTCAAAGGAATCTACACCTAATATTTGTCGAATTTCATTATTTTAACTGTCAACGAATTACTAATTGCACATGGAAAGAGAGTAAGGAAAACATTCCTTTCACACTATTATTAGCACCACGAAACATAAGGGGATAGAGTTTTTGAGATCGTGCTTTTCTAAATTTTAACAATCAGCATTAAACCCCCTTCACTAAAAATGGTGTCTTTGGTAAGATCAAATTAGTACACGTGTTCTTTGGGTCCTAAAATAGTATTGCTATATAAAACGTGTAATATTTGTAGTCTGTGTAATGGGGATCATAAATATGCAGTAAACAATAGGACATTTCCCACATGTTTCTATATATAAGTACCTAAATGTTGTTTGCGATATCTTGTGGTATACCAAGTACTGACTGATTGTAAAGACTGCTGCACGTGTAGATGAATGGTGGATGGTTTATTGCTTTAAGACCCTGAACCCACCTACTATATATTGAAAATATTCAAACAAAAGAATAGAAGAATTGTTATATATTTTGAAGTTTTCCTTGTTTTTCCAACTCTGGCATTTTGTTTGCGACATATTTTGAAAATTTCAGTTGGCAAGTTTTAAAAAAACAAAGAATTCGTTATAAACCTCTGCCCCAGTTCTGTATCGGAATGTTAGTTATTTTGTCTCTGTGCGGAGTTCAATGCGAAAAAAATTCAATTCATACTTTCTGTCCAATCTTACTCGTATTTTGCAAACTATGGAGACATTGACCTGAGACCTTTGTAGGAAATTGTTGTTTCCGTCCGAATGATTGGATTTGCATACCAATTAAAAGGGCGCTGGGAGGACAGAAGATAACGACATCATTATATATTCAGAACATATGCATGTCTTGGAGATTTATTGACGGTAAGCATTTATTATCTAATCTATTCTGTTGTGATTTGCATTTTCTTCACCTGAGTAATTGACCAATGTACTAGATATATCAATGAATCTCGATATCGCCATTTTACATGGCTTATTTTTATGATATTTCGCTTGAGATGTAGAAATAAATAGCAGTGATTCAGAATTAGCTTTGTTACTACCTGTTGTACCTTCAGTGTCACCGATAAATCAAACTAATCCTGTTTTTATTTCGGCAACTAGACAGATGTAAAATCAAAATGGTTCAAAGATGATTTTATTTCTTCCGATGCCTCGTAATCATTTTAGCATGTAGTGTCTCGGGTCGCAAAGGAGCTCTGGGCTCTCTGACCGACAGGTCGAAGGTTCAAATCTAGAAAAAGGCCCGACTGAATGAAAAACGTGGCTAGGCGATACAGACGACTTGGTGATTCGAATTCAATCTTGGCCAAATAGGATGGGTTTCAGGTTTGAAGGTGAAACGGCGGAAACGGGTACCGCGTGAAGAATTATCGTGACAGAATAACAATCTGCCTTTCCATTGATAAGAATATTTTATTCTATAAGTTAGTGATACCCATTGTCATCATGACATAAGTAATATAACAGAGAAAGTGAAGTCAATGGTGGTAAAGCAAATCTTATATGTTTACAAGTGCAATGATTCTCTTGGATCTGTTCCAAATGGTAAGATTATTTCTGTCTGGTCTTAATTCAAATTTGTCATATAAAGTGCAATACCGCAGTACAAATAAAATGTCATCAGCCTTTTTATCATCAGTAAAGGTAGACAGGTTTAATTATGTTAATTATCTTAAGTTTCTTCATCAAATAAGCAAAAATTTCCATTCACATTTTGGGCTTGTGTTAGGATGTGTATTAATGCCAGACTATGAATCTACTATGTACGTAGTAAAAGTTTTCTTCCTCCTTCGTAAATAACAGTTCCTGGTTCCTCTACTGTACGTGAAATACGTAGTAGCATAATTATCGTAATTTTTACTCACACCTGTAGGGACTGTTTCAGAAGTATTGTTGTTTCATTCACATAACTTTGTCTGATTATATAGACATAGAGATGACCGACAGATCGTAAACAATAGTGATTCACGTATATTATATATCGTCTCATGATATATGTTTGGGAGGTTGAACACATAAGACGATATATAT
>JACSZP010010351.1:0-21550 GCA_016161895.1 Pinna nobilis
GTCCTAAAGTGACCTGTCTACTCACTATAAAAGTCCTAAAGTGACATGTCGACTCCCTATAAAAGTCCTAAAGTGACATGTCGACTCCCAGTACATGGTCCAACAATGTCCTGTCTACTCAATATCAACAGTCCTAATGTAGCTTGTTTATTGTCTATAAATAGCCCAAAATGCCCTTCTACGTATAAACAGTCCTTAGGTGACCACTTTCTATTTTAGCATTAGCTTTGAAGATGCCAATTTCTTTTCTATAGATCTTAGTTTATTTCATTGAAAAGACAACCATTCCAAGGATTTGTATGCTGTATTGTAATAAGGAGGAAAGTTGTCTATATACTGTCTGACTTGTTTTCAGAGATTGTCCAAGAGAAGATGCAATGACATACATGTATGAGAGGTGGTCTCTTAATTCATGTTATTTGTATCAGACAGGGCAGTATACTGTTACTACATTCTGGTCACATATGACAGATAATCCTTTAATTCAGTTGGTCACTATGGCAGGATAAACTGTAGTATAATATAACCAGATACTGATCATAGTTTGTGTGCCAGTAAGTGAAACAACATTAACAAGCACATGCATTTATGTCTGTTGGTCACATATGTATTATACTTTGTATCTCATTTGCAGAATTATAATACAGCTGCTAAGCCATTTGGATCCACACCAAGTACACCCAGCAGTAAAACCAGTTATGATGCCAACGTCAATGCTGTTACACAACAGACTCAAAATATGTCCTTCACCCCGTAAGTAAATGTATACAAGGCACCTCATAAGTGCAGAGATACATAATGACGCATAAGTAAACAGACACAGAAAGACTCCAATGTACTCAGATACATCATGTCTCATAGGTACTCTGACACAAGGTGACCCATAAGTAAACGTGCACATAGTTACTCATAAGTACTGAGACATATAATGACTCATAGGTACTCAGACACAAGGTTACTCATAAGTAAACGTGCACATAGTTACTCATAAGTACTGAGACACATAATGACTCATTAGTACTCTGATAAATAATGGCTCAAGTAAACAGATATATAATTATTCACAAGTAAACGAACACAGTGACTCATACATACTGAGACATATAATGACCCATAAGAAATCAGACACATAGTACCTCAAGTGAACAGACACATAGTTACTCATAAGTACTGATACACATAATGACTCATTAGTACCCTGATAAATAATGGCTCAAGTAAACAGACAATAACTTACAAGTAAACAAACACAGTGACTCATACATACTGAGACATATAATGACTCATAAGAAATCAGACACATAGTAACTCAAGTGAACGGACACATAGTGACTTATAAGTAAACAAACACATAGTGACTCAGACATTGACCAATAAGAAAACAGATACATTGTGACTAATAAGTACTCAGACACATAACTCATAATGACTCATAAGTAAACAGATACATAAATAATGCAAAAGTGCTCAGAGACATAATAACTCATACGACACATTATAGCTCATAAGTAAACATTCACAATAACACACAAGTACATCACACATTACGCATCACATAGAGCCTGACAGGTGGCCACTTTGAGCACAGACAACTATTAACTTATATTAAAAGGTACAGAGGGATACAGAGGCCTCTGTGGCCAAATGGTTGCGCTTTATACCACCCAGTCTCTCACTTCTAGACAGCGCAGGTTCGAACCCTGCTGGAACCTCAGCTGATTATGTGAGAAAGTTTGCAAAATTCTTTTTTTTTTTTTTTTTATTTTGCAGAAGGCTGGTGGTCTGTTCCTGGCTACATTAGTGAGTGGGCTCTCTCCTCCACTAGTAGACACTGGCTGCCACCATGGCCATGACTGAAAGATTTTCTGGTGTGGCATAAGCAAAAACTTAGACAAAACAGAGGAATACAAAACTGCTTTAGTAACCTAGACCCAATATCCAGTATATATACTGGTATATTGTGTATAGTGTACATTTCTGCATGTAAAAGAAGTGACATGAATGACTCCCATACTGTTACCTGTTACATTTTGAGTCACTTGTAAAGTTTGTTTATGTTCTGTAATATTGGTGTTTGACATAGATATACATTACTTTTCTATTGCTTTTTTTTCACTCTGCCAGAAGTGGCAGTCAATAACCACTGCTGATGTATACAGATATGAATTATTTACTGCTAGACCTTTAACTTCTATCATGCTCATTTATCTTTTATTTCCTGTTTATCAGCAAACCTGTCGTCAACAACTTTCAATCGGCTGCACAGAAGTATGCAGACAGTGAGGACAAGCCACCCACGTCTTCACAACAGTCTCGGTCATTTAGATACCTACAGGACATAATTGACAGTGGTCAAGGTAACTCTCCCTGCTGGGTATTACCCTGGTACCATTCTCTATTGTGAATATAGGTATAAAGAAACTGCATGGTTCACTAAGAAGATTATATTAAAAAATTCATATCATTCATCATTGCTTTTGCCACCAAAACTGATATAAAAATTCACAGACAGAAATTTACCAAATAAATCTTGAATTTTTGTTAATTGCATATAAATAAGCATTTTAAATACCTACTCAGGTTAATTTATCACCTTCATCGCTGATTTTACTTATTGAGTTCATTACCCTTGATTCACTCAACACCTGCATGTTACCTATATACTGTGACAATTTGATGATATGAATTTACAGAACCACCTTCAGCTTTGCGTCCTGCTCCTGCTCAGACACAAGTACGGAGTGTTTCACCACAAACAGTAACTGCGCCATCGCAGAATTTTAATTCAAAACCACGTCAGTTCAACTCGCCGTCAGGTCTATATTCGGAGGAAAGCACGACTGGTGCATATAAGATGCAGGCTAGGTTTGTTGTCCAGGACAATATATATATATACATACTTAATATACTGCACAGACATTCTCAGGAAGACTTCTGTACGGAAATCCTGTATAAAATATTTCCGATTGCAACTGTAAAACATTCTGAAAGTAGCCTTGGAAGTCCAGTCATTAGTGATCACTTCTTTTGAGAGGCAAAGAAAAAAAAACTTTTTTGAGAAACTCTATCTTTCTTGAGTTCCTTTTTTTGGAGGCTAATAGAGTTTTCTGTCTCAAAATAGATTATACTGAATTCTTTCTCTAATTTCTTAAAGAAAGTTCAGTTATTGTTTTAACTCTTGAACTACAGAAGTCTTGCATCAAGAACTCTGTGCAGTTACAGAAGATTCATACACATATATCTGTAGGACTCATGTAAATGATAATATGATAACGAGATATAATTTGAAATTAATATTCTTACAGCGCCCCCTGCGGCACAACAGCCGTCACCACCATGGAGGTATAAGTCATACTGTTGTTGTTGTGTGATACTGATTATCTACTTTGAAATGCATTGAACATCCCCTGTTGAATTTTGTCCTAACCAGAATTTGAAACATTGTGAATTGCAGAATGTTGAAAAACAAAAAAGAATGTGCATTGCCAATTTTATTTTCATCTTACACGAGGGCTAGTAGTTAGAGTGTTCACTTCATGTGCGAAAGGTCATAAGTTCAAATCTACGCAAGTTCTTGACATTTGAAGCAAGAGTTGCAAGTTGCTTTAGCAAACAGACCTGTGTAATTATAGATGGTGGTATGGTAGACTCCTCATAGTTCAGTGGTGCCGAGTCCTGAACATGAACCCAAATATGAAGCCCTTCTCTGACATTTATTGACATCTTTATGTGAGTCAATGATTCTCATATGAGACATTAAGCAGTAATATGAGATCAGCTCTGTGTCATGGAACCATCACATGAGTTATGGAGGATGTTCTTTGATTGTGTATGGTACCTACCCACATGAATAAAATCTGAAGTAAGATCAAGAAATAATAAATAAGCACATCTGGAAATGTATAATTATTTCCCCCTGATTATGTGATTTAGGAAAAGAGGGATTCTACTTTAGAACTACTGATGAACATGATCTAGTAGAAAATGATCTAATAAAGTAGCTCTGACCATTCAGATGACACATAAGGTCAAATACATGTTATCTTTTTAACCTTAACCTAGTTCTCAAATACATGTTTCTTTTTAACCTTGATCTAGTTCTCATTGACAAATTAACACATAGAAATTGACAATCACAATTTGTATTCAATGTTAGATCTTCTTTTAATGACTTAATTCCTTAGAATTAGGTATAGATAGATAACTCTAATACTATTAAAGAAAAGAATTGACAGAAAAAAAAACAGTTTGTTTTCTGCATAATCTGTTTCAAACTCTGGTATATTGAATATTTGAAGTTGAAGTGATGCCATGAATGTTTTGCATGACAAGCAATGTATGTAATGTTTTGCATCTAGATACAAATGTTTTCTTCTGGAGCCAGTGTTACAATGTATCTAACTTATCTGTTTGAAAAAAGCGATATGAAAATATCTAATGGAACTCAGAAGAGGCACAGTGAAGTTATCACCAAAGTCTTATGAAAATGAAAAAAAATGTCAGTTTTGGTATAATGCAGGTTTAATGCATCCCTGTGAAAATTTCCATTTCTTTTCCACAAATTTAAATGACGTGTTAGATACTGTTGATATTTATGATATATGCTTTTCATATCTACTGATAACACAAGCATTTCTGATATATATGACAGTATAGCTATAATTCCTTTTGCAATTCTTGTTCTTTGTAAGAGGTGATAGCATTCTAGCTTGCAGACATTACATTCTATTGCTATGTCAATATATAAATGAGCTGTTTTACCATGTCTGCTCTTTTCCCATGATTCTTCATCAGTATTAACCTTTGACCTCATTGTTGCATGTACCGTAGTGCTAGTAACCATGCATGACATTTCAGAACAAACAATGAAGAGGGCTCAAATAGCAGTGACAGGGAGTTTGATGAGCATGGCAGAAAGCTATACAGGCCATCAGAAACATTTAAACTTATTAAAGAACAAGAAACAACTACAAATAAACCCGATGATGATTATCGACCCGCTCACTCAAGAACATTTAAATTACTGCAGGAGAAGTTAGGAGCTGGGTAATGGATTTTATTGCTATTAAGTTTCATGAAATATCACAAAATGACACATTTTGTTTCTATGATGTTCTGACGGTATCTACTGGTTGTGTGTATGGTGTCTTTTGATTCTCTTCACTACAGTTTCTATGCTAAACCATCAGTTGACTGTCTATACTACATTGTCCACACAACAATATCTTATCTGCATTATCAACACTTCAATATATTATCTGCATTATAAACTCTGTTGGTTGTCCACACTACAATATCTTATGTGCATTATCCACACTACAATATCTTATCTGCATTATCCACACTACAATATCTTATCTGCATTATAACTTCTGTTTGTTGTCCACACTACAATATCTTATCTGCAATATCCACACTACAATATCTGATCTGCATTATAACCTCTGTTGGTTGTCCACACTACAATATCTTATCTGCATTATCCACACTACAATATCTTATCTGCATTATAACTTCTGTTTGTTGTCCACACTACAATATCTTATCTGCATAACTTCTGTTGGTTGTCCACACTACAATATCTTATCTGCATTATCAACACTACAATATCTTATCTGCATTATAACCTCTGTTGGTTGTCCACACTACAATATCTTATCTGCATTTTAACCTCTATTGGTTGTCCACACCACAATATCTTATCGGCATTATAACCTCTATCGGTTGTCCACACTATAATATCTTATCTGCATTATCCACACTACAATATCTTATCTGCATTATCGACATTACAATATCTTATCTACATTATAATTCGGTTGGTTGTTTGTTATATACTACAGTAAGTTATCTATACTTTAATTTGTTATCAACACTAAGGTATGCTATATCTTGGTTGTCTGCACTTCTTTGTCTACTGATTGTCTACAATGTTATATATATATATATATATGCACTACAGAACATGTTAAAAGTATCTTTGCTCTTTAGCATGTGCACATTCAGATCATGATGTCTTGGAATGAAGTCTTCTCTCCTGAAGTGACTTGCTTTTCCTGTTTAGACAGTTTCCCCATCATTGTAGGTTCTGGCAAATTAAAGAACTCGCTGCTCAAAAGACCAAAGTGTCAAGCATAGGCCAAATTTGTAGCCCTTTACTGACATTTGGAGTAGGGCCAAAGCAATACAACCATCGGTATCTGTTGGGGTTTTTCATAGCAGTCTTTGGGTGTTGACACTATAGGATGTAGTGTGTGTTATCAAAGATATCATTAGTGTCATTGTTTAGGTTGTTTTACGAAGGGATAAGGGAACTGGGATGTGTGAAGTTTGAACTAATATAGTTTGAATTTGTATTTATGTGTTATTTGATTTTAATAAAATGCATAATAGATTATTAAAGTGCATGTATTTCTTTCAATAATACTGCATCTTGATGCTAGAACTAAATATTATATCTAGTATGTGTAGTATTCCCATGATTTGTTCATATTCTTCATTCTGTAGCATGTCAGGTATCATGTTTAAAATATTGTAGAAATCTAATATTGGAGGGCCGACTGTATAACTTTTTTACAGAAAGTCCTACTGTATAAATCTTATGTTAGGGCTGGGCGGGCACTGACTAAATCTTGTACTGAAGGGTCCAATGTATAGATGTTGTATCAGAGGTTCCTAATGGATCTTTGAATTCCTCTCTGAATCTGGCTTCAATCATTCATGTTTTCTATGTTCTGATTATATCATCTGTAAATTCATGATGAAGATAAAATGAATAATCGTGATAATATTATTAACGATCACTGGAAAAGGCTAACTTATAACTACATGTAGTTCAAATCATTGTAACTTACATATCAAACATGGTAGAGGAACTAACATTCGTAGAACTGTCAGTCTTCCGATTCAACATTCTTATATCTTATTATATCAGATAAACAATATCATTCTGTAAAAGTTACTAAGCATTACAATTTCCCTTAGTACAATGTATTTGACTATTGGATATGGAACAGACTGCGACATTCTTATTGCTACAGTATAAGCGCCTTACTTATCTTATCAAATTCATAACAAAATTTCCTTTTTCACCTCTCTATTTTGATTACAAGATTGCTCAGTACACTGTATGTACCGTATTCTTCTTTTATTAAGTCAGTCTATATTCATTTGTATTTAATTCTCTTTGACCATATTTGTGGATGTTTTGTAGAGATCAGCAAGCACCTCCACCGCCTGCACCACCAGCACCACAAGTTAGACCTGGTAAGTTATTTGTTAACACAATGTCTGGCTGTATATAGCCTATTCCCATATTTTCAACAGTTCCATACTATTGTGGCAATGGCACAGCACATGTTGCCAAATATACATTTTGTTATTTTAGTAGGCCTACTGTCTATTTATCACTCCTTCAATCTACATCTCTGCGGTAGAAATTGTAAGCCTAAAGGATGAACATTTTTGATCAAAATTGAATATTTCTCATTTTGCCAAATGGTTGCTACCCTGGTAATACAGATCACCAGTGTACTTAGTTGACTAGTACTCCAAAATGGCTATAAGTGCTGAGCCTAGCTCTTCATCGTCAAGCGATGACATCTCCATATGAGTGAAAGATTCTCAAGTGGCACAATAATCAACAACACAACAAGAACAAGGGAAAAGAACAATCTATCATAGAGCTATTTCTAGATCTGAAGATGACTGGTGTCAAGACCCTTCTAGGATCTCTGGTTTCAGACCATAATATATCATTGAGAAGTATCCTCATAAGAACTTTGTCACTCTTTTGTTTGTATAAAGCCTTTACTGGTATAATAGGCAGCTTTACAGTGCAGTTCTATTTTCAGCTCCACCACCAGCAGCCCCTACTGCTCCAAAGCCTGGAGTATGGACTCCACCTAATGGACCTGCGTCTAAGCCTTTTAGTCCAAAAGTCAATGCTCCGGTGGCACCACCTGCACCTGGTGGTCCACAGGGAGGTCCACCTAAGCCTACTGGAGTTGGTGCAATCAGAGGTAAAAAGGGAGAAGCAGCCATTTTCAAGAGTGGGGATAGTGCTCCTGGAGGAGCCAGAATCCCAGTTTGTGCCTCTTGTGGATCTCCAATCAGGTAATGTTACAAGCGTGTTCGCCATTTATAGAATTTGATGGCATTCTTGTACTTAACAAGGTAAACTTGCAATAAATTCAGTGTAGTTCATGTCTTGTTGTCTTCAAATAGATTTATGTAAATCTTGATCGGCCCTGTTTTTTTTTTTTGGGGGGGGGGGGGGGGGGGGGGGGGAGCAGGGAGGGTTCTTTAACATGCCAACACTTACTGTGACAGGGGGGGGGGGGGTTACATTGCATGTTTCCTTTATTTGCACATACACCAGCATGTCAAATTTGTCACTGTAATGAATTTTGATATCAAAGTTAGCTCCCTTGAGGATAAGTTTGGAATACATGTCCCAGATTAATGTATTTTAAGCATTAATATCTCTGTTGACAAACATCGACGTACATAGGTTTAGAAACCAGGGCACCCCCTCACACATAGACTCTCATTTTAACAATGATGTTCAACCAGTAAATCCTCTGAAATTTAAAAATCATGTACATAATTGTAGCCTACATGGTCATATTTGACACTAGTATTTCAGAGTTTCAGTTTCCTAAAATTTGGTCAATAAGGAAGGAAACTTGAGTTCTTGATATTATACCTATATACTTTCTCTTTTTATCAGGTTAAAGTCATATAATTTTAATTCAAAGCTCTTAATTTTCGTAAGGGCAATTTCCTTTTCTTTACAAATTCTCCTGAAATTCTATAACAATTATTTCCTTCCTTGCAAGGGTAATTTCCTTTGTATCATGTTACACATAATTGAAAGTTTTCTTATATATTTTAATGTATTTTTTAGAAAAATTTAAAAGAAACAAAGTTATTGTTAGCGTCTAGCATAACATGGGAATAGAATGGAAGAAATATTTGAAGTATCTCCAGCAAACTAATTTGAGATTTCACCAGTTTACTAACCGAGGATTTACGTTTTTCTTTCTGTAACCAGAGTTTTATCATCATCATTCAAAATCAAGGCAAATGTGTAAGCAAAATAACCACATATGGGTGTAAAAGATAAATCAAAACAAAGAGAAAAATGTTATGTTCAATTCCTTCATTTTTTATTTTTTTTGGTGTGATATTGAATGTACCTTTTGTTTCTGACAGAGGTCCATTTGTGGTCGCGCTTGGGAAAACCTGGTGCCCTGATTGTTTTGTCTGCGCTAACCCGCGTTGTGCTATTAAGCTTCTGGATATTGGTTTTGTTGAAGAAGGAGGCTATCTGTACTGTGAGAGGGACTATGAACAGTACTTTGCTCCTCACTGTGCCAAGTGCGGAAAGGCCATTGTAGGGGTAAGTCCGTCCTATTTATAGAATTTTTCAATTTTTTTAATTAAGTATTTTAACAATTGAAAGAAATAAAAATATGGAAAGGTTAGTGTAGCAGTAAGTCATTCTCTTGTGTAGAATTTTACTTTTATTGAATAGTTTAGTAATTGGAGGTTATACCAAGTGTGAAAAGGCGATTGTATACGGTTCATATTGTAAGTTTTGAAAATGCAAGTCACGTCTGTACTTTATATACTTTGAGTAATAACTGCCTTGACCTTTGTGTTCATTTTTTCACTACATATTTGTGTTCTCATTGCACAGGAGTGTGTAAATGCCCTACAGAAGACCTACTGTCCAAGCTGCTTCCTGTGTCATCATTGTAAACAGCCAATCGGAGGAAATCAGTTCCATCTGGAGGATGGTAACCCGTACTGTGAAGAGCGTAAGTTTGTTTTTATTCTTGTTACTATCCTTGTATGCACATTTGCAGGTCTGAGCAAGAAGTGATATTTGACTGTCATTGATTGGATTTTAAAACTTTCTCTTGGTACATGTACATGTATTTTTAAATGTTTTTCAACAGTGGATGAAATAGCTGCTAGCCCACTCACAAAGGTGATTCACTGTCGTTAAAGGGCAACCAGAATTTGGTTCAAAGTCAAGTAGTTACTGTTCAAAAGATAAAAAGTCTCAGCAACTTCAAAGCAGTTTTATAGAGTTCCATAATGTTGCCATCTAATTATTCTTTATCATCCAATAGATCTAAAACAATTGAAAAATCCTGTTCCCGTTCCACGGACAGCACTAGTAAAGAACTTAAGTTTACAAAACACTTTGTCCAGGACTACTCAGATTGCAAATTTGGAATACTTGGAGCATTATGGTTTATATGATGTTAATAAAGTCTGAATCACTTAGAACTATGTTTTATTTCAGGTACTGTTTGTTCATTAGATGACAAGCTTGTACTACTTGTCAGCTAAATAATCGTCACATTGCATTGATTATAGTACATACATATTTCATTATGACTATATCATGATTTTCCTTCTATTCTCTATTCTACTTTTAGATTCTTGACATGTTTATTCAAGCATTTCTTTTAAATCAAGGATAGGAAGCTTCTAATTTGAGAGGAGAAATCATAATAAATATATGTCAATGATTAAGTGAACACGACTGATCAGCCCAGCTAGCTGATCTAAAGATCTCGCAATGGTCCCTATGTGATAAGTATATGATTCACTGAAGCTAACAGGGCCTGCATGGCCGAATGATTAGAGCATTGATCTTTGAATCACTCAGTCTCTTACGTCAGTGTGGGTATGAGCCTGACTGGAACCCAAGTTGATTATGTCAGAAAGTTAGGCCAGTGTACTTGTGGAAGGCTGAGATCTCTTCCCGGATACATTAGTATTGTATTGTATTGTTGTTTAACGTCCCACTTAAGAATATTTCACTCATATGGAGACGTCACTGTGTACAGGGAAGGTTCTTTAACTTACTAACACCTACTGTGACAAGGGACCTCGATTTTTACTTTCCCATCCGAAAGACAGGGACAGCCAACCGAAGAGTGGCACTGCAGGAATCGAACCCTGGACCCTTTGATTCGAAGTCGAAAATGCTAACCACTCAGCCACAGAGGCCCCTTGGTACATTAGTAACCAGGTTCTCTCCTTCAACAATAAAAACTGGATGCCACTATATGACTGAAAGATTGTCGAGTGTGCTGTAAAGCAAAACAAACTAAGAACATAAGAACTGAAGCTAAACAAGCAGCTCATGTGAGATTTGGTTAATTATCGTTATCTTATTTCAGATTGGCGCCAAATGTTCCAGACCATGTGCAAATCTTGTAATTTCCCAATTGAGCCTGGAGATCATTGGATAGAAGCTATGGGAAGTAACTTCCACTCTGAATGCTTCAACTGCTTGGTAGGTCTTCTGAACTTGGCAATCCTTACTTCCAAAGTCCTGTGCCATATATAGTAAATTTACATATGTTCTTATTCGTAAACTCATACAAACATAAAATTTTTGCAATAACTACTCATACACTTGTGTGAATATAGAAATAGCCCATCATACGAGTATGCATGCAGTCGTTTATTAATTCAAATAGATGACTATAGTATTTTCCAAAACCGCAAAGTTTTTTCATGTATGACACACAATCTTAAATGACAGAAACGAAATGTTAAAATCATATTTCAAAAAATATACTCTCAATCGATTTGAATATAGGGAGACTGCAACCTGTACAGTTCAATATATGTTAAGCAGAGTCTATAACGAATTGGCTGAAAGCGAATTTAGTGCTATAAAGAAGAGGAATTAAATCCCCGAAAAGAATTAATATTCATCTATATATGTAGTAAATTCTGATGCTTAAAACGAAGGATGCCTATAACAACTCCAAAAGGCAATCCCCTTTGACTTTGTTATAAACCAACTGCACTGTATATCAATAGAACCATGTGAAAAAGCTGAAAGTCATTCATGGAGTGGTCAGTAATTAAAACTTTAACCACTTACTAACTTAGCGAGTGGGAGGGAGGGAAAACTTACACACCCTGATAAGTAATCGTATGGAGCTCGAATGAAATTCAAACTCATTGAAAATTGTGCATGAAGAAAGAGTGACTGTTATACCTGTAGAACAGGTATAACAGTATGATACCTGTAGAACAGGTATAACAGTATGATACCTGTAGAACGGGTATAACATCCAATCAAAAGATTGCTTATAAGAAATACTATCATATGATTCTTAAAAAAAAAAACACTCGTGTTTGAGTAAACATAATAAATACATTTTGTTCTCAAAAGGGAAGTAACTCTTATGAAAACATTTCCATTATTGTGCTGTTGTAAATAGAAGACATGTGCAGCTATATACATTTAAAGATATCTTAGGAAATTGTCTTTCTACAGAGATCATTGATGAAAATACACTGAATTAAATAATATTTGAATTAAATTGTCATCTTAAAGAAACACCATCAGGAATGATCCGGAGTCCAAACTGGATTAAAGCTTAATGTTTTATATGTGACTCCCTGGATTAAATGTAGGAGACACATTTGTGTCAGGTCAGGGTCTTCACAGACGGTTTCCATCTCCATTTCCTCCAACTGTTATAGAATGTGTTTGATATTCTGCATGTAATTGTATGTACTATGTTTTTAGTATTCAATTGAAATTCAAAAAATGTAATTCTACAATTATATATATATATACATTTATTTTATAGACTTGCCAAGTGAATCTAGAAGGACAACCTTTCTTTGCTAAAGGAGGAAAACCTTACTGCAAGAAGCATGCCAGATAAACAGTTGGTAGTAAAGATTGGGATGAAGTAGAAAGTTATGAATTTTGAACCCTGAGTGTTCCAGAATGCCATGCACAAAATAGCTGTCATCTTCTGATAGTGCCTTTGGTATTGTGTGACAGAAGCCACATGGCATTTAATGTATTTTCTGTGCTTTCTAGTGCTAGAGTATATATCTAATGACCCAGAAAGAGATCATAGTGAATGTTTTATTCCATATCTGATAACAGTTTTCACCAGTATGTTCTGCCTAGAAAGCGACCCCTTGTTTTATTGCTTACTTTGTTATCATTCACCTAAAGAAGCCATTCATCGAGTATTTATCTTTTCGGAATACATGGTATACGTATACATATATATATATTTCGAGGTGTAGATAGGGTCAAGATGAGTTTGAGAAGTAGTTTATTTGGTGACTGTATTTATGTGAATGTATGTAGTGCCAACATAACTTACAAAGCTGACAGTATAGCTGCCATACTGTCATAACATATCCTGTACACTTACAATCTGTGATAAAGTTAAGCCTTGTGTCAGCATAATAGCAGCCTCTATATAAGCGGTTCATCTTATGTGAGAATTATGAACCTGTATAATACACTCGCATGTGCTTCTTGCTATGATTGGCGTGTATACATTGACGATGACAATTCCTCTGTATTGTGACGTTTCATATAACTCCTAGCTTTACTTCATCATTTGGAAGTATACTAAAGACTGACTATAGGTTTCAGAAGACATAAGATATCCAATGTAGGGTCCTGGTAAATACACCATACAGTAGCTGCGTTGTCACAAAATAATTATGGTTTGTTTGATGTATGTGATTTGATTATACTTTCAAAGTTAGTATCATTTTAGGGTTTGGCTAAGAAATCTTTGTTTAGCTCAGTGCTATTTTGCAGAGTAGATAGCAGAGAGACATTTCGTGTTCACACATACTGCACCTATAATGAAATGCAGGTTATCATGAAGCAAACACTCAGTACAGTGTTGAAGGTTTTATAAAGGCAAAAGAAATAGCCATTCTGAATAGTCTTAAACAATACTGGACATCTTACTGTTTCGTTAAAACATAAAAACCAAATTGATTTACAGAATGACCCGTTAGTTGATGCAATTAATAAATTTGAATTTTTTATGCACTTATACAGTGATTTGTACATAGTGACTTACACAATCTTTCTTCTAACCTTACCAAAACATATTTTCCAAGATATCACAAACAACATAAGATGTTTATTCTTGCTTCATTTTCTGCAATTCCTTTGTTAGAATAAAATGTTTCAACCAACTATATAGATGTAAGCTTTGCTCATGTATTTGTCAAGAACTGCTGATTAACTTTTGATCTTGGAAGCCATATTTCCAATCATTTTCCATGACAATTAGTTCCACAGATTTGATATATTGTTTTTGTAAAGCATTGTAATTGAGTGTGGGATTGTTGACGATATCTTATGTAGAGTTATTAATGACCTGATAGAAGGACTCTCATGTATTGTGATAAGGCAGTTCAGGTATCTAATATACATGTAGGCTTAGGTGTATCTCACTCTCAGGTACCTTGATGTACATGTACCTGCTTATTTTGTACATACATCTAAGCTCAGGTGTATGTCAGGTACCTTGATATACATCTAAGCTCAGGTGTATCTCAGGTACCTTGATAAACGTGTACCTGCTTATTTTGTATCTACATCTAAGATCAGGTGTATCTCAGGTACCTTAATATACCTGCTTATTTTGTATCTACATCTGTGCTCAGTTATATCTCAGGTACATAGATACACCTGCTTATTTTGTATCTACATCTAAGCTCAGGTGTATCTCAGGTAACTTGATATACCTGCTTATTTTGTATCTACATCTGTGCTCAGGTGTATTTCAGGTACCTTTGTATACCTGCTTATTTTGTACATCACTTTCCTTACAACACCTGTATCATACCTGCTTACTGTTCACCATTTTCTGAACTCTCATATCTTCTTTCTATGCAAATTTTGTAAACAACTACATTTGTAATTTACATCAAAATGTGCCAAATTTGTTGTTTTAACCAAACAAACACTTAACCCTTTGTTGAAATGTTTATCATGTAAGAGGATTGTTTTATGTGAACTTGAAGGCCATACAGATTTATTTTGTCAGATTGTTATAAGCTTCCTTCATCAACAACACCAAAACTCTAAGCCTATATTTTTATGTCAATCCATAAGTTTTGGATTACTTCTGAGAAATAATATTTTGAATTGAAAACCAGGTTATAGTTAGTGGATTGCAATCATGCATATGGTTAGACTTATTATAACATGTGATGCGAGGGATTTTGGATGAATTTGAATATTGTAACATATATGAAGCAAATTAACGCCTCTTATATCTAGGTTTTCAAGATCATTTAGCTATTTATACATGAAGGTGTTGTTATACCTGTATTTTACAAGGTTTTTATGCTTTTTTTCTGGAATCTCTTTGCCTGGTCAATTATCTTGCAGATATTTTTTTCATCAATGTCATATGCTGTGCATACTATAGACAAGCTGGTACTTATAGAATAATTGTCAGAAAGTATCTTGTCATGTGATATGTATTACACAATCATCACTTATGATTTCAAATGTATAATGGCCTCCTTTCCATTCACACAAGACTGCCCTAATCAGTAGAGTTGGTGTTGTGGAAAAAGCCACTGATCATCTTTCGACCCTTTCTGGTGAATATACTTGCCATTCAGGGCATGCGGTCACTAAAACTGATGATAGTTAACCAACTGTTATCATGCATTTTTACAATCTATATGATGTCAAAATTGAAATTTGTATTGGTCACAATTGGCAAGTAATTATTGAATCTAGCTATGCTGAAATTAATTTTCACTGATTTTGGGCGATGTAACAACCGTCAATGTTTAGCTCTGTGCCAGTGTATAAATTTCATTTCTCTAAATGATAGCTGGTAATGTAAGGATTTGATATTTCTTTTATTTATATGAGAAAGGAGTGTAAATGAATGAGTATAAGAGGATTTATATGGGATATTAATGTAGTTTGTACCAGGTTGAATTAGGCTTGGCTAAGATAGAGTGATTTTTTTCACATTTTAACAATATAAAAAAAATCAAGAAAAAATAATTCTAGGATTGTTTATATTTTTTGTGAATGTATTTCTACTACAAATATATAGATATAATATATAAATGTATGTGTATAGAAAAGAATCTTAATTATATTTATTTAAAACCTAGGTGGAAGGTACACAGCACTGCCAGTATTATACATTATCATTATACTTAGAATACTTGTGACCAAGAAAATGACTCAATGCTAAAAAGGTAGAAATTAAGTAATCTCGAGCACAGCAAGGTTTGTCCTCTGCTCATGTCCAGCTCAGCAAGCTTATGTTCTGCTCATGTCCAGCTCAGCAAGCTTGTGTTCTTGCTCCTGTCCAGCTCAGCAAGCTTGTGTTCTGCTCATGTCCAGCTCAGCAAGCTTGTGTTCTGCTCATGTCAAGCTCAGCAAGCTTGTGTTCTGCTCATGTTCAGCTCAGCAAGCTTGTGCACTGTCTTTTTCCAGCTCAGCAAGTTTTTTACCCACCCAAGCCAGCTCAGCAAGCTTGGACTTTATGAGCATTCAGTTTCAAGCTCAACAGGAACTCTGTTCATGTCCAGCTCAGCAAGCTTGTGTTCTGCTCATGTTAAGCTCAGCAATCTTTTGCTCTGCTCAGCCCAGCAAGCTTTGCCTTGATGAGTATTCAGTTCAGTAAGCTCTGTAATCTTCTACATAACTCATATCAAGCTTCACCTATGTACTAAAACACATAAGGAGGTCCATTTGTAATTTTGAGGGTATTACGTTCTGTTTTCAAATTTCAAATTTTCAAACAATGATTTATCATGGGTCAACTGAGTCTGGCACTTGGTTCCTGTAGTGACACCACTACACATAAAGTATTCTTGTGTTCCATGAATGTATGTGTCACAAGACAATATTAAAACAAACCACAGATACTAGAGGAAATAAGACTCATGATTTCAAAGCTCAAATTCCCCCGCCAATAAGTATTGTTGTCTGTCTAGTTTTACAAAAGTAAACATTACTTTGAGGGGGAGGGGCTATATCATGTGTTTTGGCTGTTTGATCATTACATTATAATAAAGTAATGCCTCCTATTGATAAATTTTGTGGACACTTATGCTATTTCACTTGTGGAAGTGATGTCAATCAGTGCAATGTAAAACAGGGGAGGGGAGATAACTGCTTATGTGGGAAAGGGGTTTTATGGTCAGGAGTAAGAGAGACTTGGTCATGTATTATATACTTTGATGTACAGTGGTATAGACCAAATGATACATAACGAGAGATATTTAGATGAAATAAAACTTGTTTTGAACTTGTAATAAGTTATAGAGTCGGAGAAGTATAATCTAAAACAAGTATAGTCCGTTAACTTATATGATGAACAACCAGAATGTAAATGGAATCAAATGATATTTGACATAATCTACACATCCATTTTTCATTAGTGCTTGCAAAATTTGCTTCTATTTGTAGAACTTGTGATAATGAACAAAAAATAAATAAATTGTCTTTTATAGTTGCTTTGTATTTTCTCAAATAAAAATAGGTCATAGATTTGATAGAAAGAAATTTAAATACTTTATTTATGGCTTACATTTGTTCAGAGCAGTATGATTCATAAAAAGGGTTTCATAAAGAAAGTTCCCCTTTCAGATATCCTGATTTTCACATTAGATATTTTGTTGTTATTCCAGATCATCTTTGCCATATTACATTTATTTATAGTAAGATTTGATATCCTGAAATTGGCTATTGGCTTGAATATTTTCTTTCTACATTTATATATGTACGAAATTCTTACGATATTTTGAGATCAGAATTGAAGTTTTATATTTAACTACAACAAATTAAAGAAGGTCTTTAATGTAGGGATTTCAAATTTGATCTGTTGAGAATAAGAGAGTGTTGTGTAATCTTTCTGCTTTTTTCCCTCTGAATTGAAATTGAATTTATAATAGCAAAAGAACAAATGACTAATATGCTTGAAAGTTTTCGATTTGATCAAAGTAAACAGATTATGTATAAGTTCTTGTACATAACACTTACGTTTGTTTTTATGATTTTATGGAATGCACAGATAGAGTGATTTTAAACTGTAAATCTTTGCTGCCTTGGTATCCAGATAGTTGAATTCAGCTTTTACACTTCTGATTCAGATTGCCTCTTATAAAAAAAAAGGTTGCTATGGAAATTTGACAAGGAAATATTGCTTGATTGTATCCATGCTGTAATGTATGATATTTACTTGTACCTTTGATAGTAACTGGAATGTTAACATAAATATTGCTGCAATAAACATCTCCTACAAATGTGCATCATCTAGATTTGTTATTGTATTATAGGCCAGATAGTAACAGTGACCAAACAACTGCTGGACTGTTTGCTTCTGCTGGAACAAAGTGCAGCACACATCTGTACATGTGCAATAGCTTGTTGTTTCTGCTGGAATCAAGTGCAGCACGTATCTGTACCTGTGCAATAACTTGTCTCTGCTGGAACCAAGTGTAGCACATATCTGTACTTATGCAATCACTTTTTGCTTTTGATCGAATCAAGTGCAGCACATCTGTGCATGTGCAATAACTTGTTGTCTCTGCTGTAATCAAGTGCAGCACATATCTGTACATATGCAATCACTTTTTTTACTCTCAGCTGGAATCAAGTGCAGCACGTCTGAACATATGCAATCACGTGTTGTCTCAGCTGGAATCAAGTGCAGCACGTCTGTACATATGCAATCACGTGTTGTCTCAGCTGGAATCAAGTGCAGCATGCCTGTACATATGCAATCACTTGTTTCTTATGATGAAATGAAGTGCAATACATCTTTACATGGGCAATAACTTATTGTCACTACTGAAATCAAGTGCAGCACACATCTGTACATGTATAATAACTTGTTGTCTCTGCTGGAATCCAAGTGCAGCACATATCTGTACTTATGCAATCACTTTTTGCTTTTGATCAAATCAAATGTAGCACATCTGTGCATGTGCAATAACTTGTTGTCTCTGCTGTAATCAAGTGCAGCACATATCTGTACATATGCAATCACTTGTTTCTTTTGATGAAATGAAGTGCAACACATCTGTACATGGGCAATAAGTTATTGTCACTGCTGGAATCAAGTGCAGCACACATCTGTACATGTACAAGAACTTGTTGTCTCTGCTGGGATCCAAGTGCAGCACATATCTGTACATTTGAAGTCATTTGTCTCTGCTGAAATCAAGTGCAGCACATCAGTATGTGTGCAATAACTTCTTGTCTCTGCTGGAATCCCAGTGCAGCTCGTATCTGTACATTTGAAGTCACTTGTCTCCTGAAATCAAGTGCAGCACATCGGTATGTGTGCAATAACTTGTTGTCTCTGCTGGAATCAAGAACAGCACACATCTGTACATGTGCAATAGCCAAGTTCATGTTCAACCTGCAGTTTTTGCTTCAAAATACGAAAAAACTTACGAGAGATTGTTCCTAATGTTCCACTACACTTTGGTAGTTGATGTTAGTAATAGGTATCTCCCAGGATACCAAAGAAATAAAAATAATTTTTAATAGGTTTCATCTGAAACTAAATTTCAAAGGCATTAAAAGAATAGCAAATTCTAATATCATCGCGACTTCATACATACAGGAACTGTATATGTTGAGCAAATCACTAACACGGTATTCGGGATGAACTCAATACTTGGCACTTGACTCACCTTTCCTTCGAATTCCCAAATATTTGCCTCGCAAAAATATTACAATGTTCGCCAGCTTTGAATGAAATAATGCCTGCCTTATAAGTCATTTTTATTTAGCACTTTCTTGGCAATTTTTGTAATAAAGCAACTATGTTATCTCTGGGTGATTTGAATAGACTCTATATAAAATTCATTGATAAAAAAGTACAGCAAAGCAGGTATATTAATGTTTGTAGACAGATTTTGGTTAGTGTGTACTGAGGCCTTACTCAAAAACTTGATCCTCTGTTCAATGATACACATATAGACACGTAAAAAAACAAAATATGCTGGATGTCATCTGTACTCAATATTTTGAGAGCTCGAGTGGGTAATACATCTAAACATGTTTTTTACATGGCCCAGATTGGAAGGGCGATGGTCACGAGGGCTCCACGGTGCCCTTCTTCAGACTGTTATATCATATTGAAGTCATCTCGGTAACACACGCCCTACACATTTCTTGCCGGTCTTCCTTGACAACAGCCTATACATGTATATATGTAGTTCCATAGATACCATGTTGTTACAGCGAAATTGCATCGTCTCCATATTTTGTGGAGACATAGGCCTCTGGTTTCTGTGATGATGTATCGTCTATATCACTCTGATTTTATCCGTTGATCGATTACATTTTAATTGTCGGACCTATCCTAGCATGAATGTCAACATATTTGTAGGCTTACATACAACCTCCTTGGCGCTTAACGAGCTCACAGCAAAAGTAGGCCTCACGATTATCATGACACCATTCATTTTTCAATTTGTTTATTGCTATTCGGAAAAGTTAGCGGACAAGCCATTTTGTGGTCTAAAATCTATGAAATAGACATGTGCTGACTTTGAACTTAAGATGCAATGATGCACAACTTTTTTGTTAAGCATTTTGCTTTGATGACCTGGAAATCATATGGAGGGGATTATAGACAAAAGCGATTTTTTTATATATACTCACTGGGCAAATAGCAATATATGCCTATTTATTAAGGGGTGCAACCCTCTCTCCACGCACCTGCTTCGGTCAAGAAATACATCACATAGTAAGAAACCCAAACATTCAACAAGTGACCAAAATTATCTCAAATTATTGGTATAGGCCTAATTCGGTTATAGACGTTCTTATGCGCGCCGACGAAAGTTCTATGTCTCTATTAAAACAACGAATAGGCCTATATCGGCTTCTTTGATTGGTTATCGCTGCTCCACCAATCACGAGGGATGACTACGTAAATCGACAAATCAGTGCGTATGCCTAACTCTATAACGTTCACTTGCTCCAATCACATCAAACGGAACTGTGGCAATCTTTATTCATATAACTAGTTTACTTTGTTCATGTATCTTTTCTACACTTTTTTTTCTTTCATACCCGGTAAATAATTCATGTGAATGACTTTTTATAGATTGGAATTAAATTGAAATGATTTGCATCAATCCAGTGGCCGAAATACGGAATATGGTATTCTATAGAACTAAAGAAGGCTGGGAGTATGTCTTAACGAACACGCGCTAATGTAGGCCTTATGGTATCAATTTTTTATAAATTTTATAGACAAAACTCAAGCCGGTTGTGAGTAGAACCACGGATGGACCAGTAACAGTGCAACGAAGAAGGCATTTTAAATACCTTCTTCGTTGCACTGTAACTAGGATGGACCCGCGTTCTCAGTATTTAGACTTTCGCATTCTATGGATACGTCGCCGAATACCAATCAAGTGCTATAATATTCTGGCATGTGCTCGGCACTTCTAATGCCATTGAAAAATGAGGGTTTTTACACGCCGACACATGATGTAGGTCTATACGTGATCATGTTATGGAACATCGGTTTTCATCGCCTCTTAAAAGAAGGGATAAATGCCTCCCAAAAGATGAATAGATCCGCCAACACTTATCTAATCTCGTGTTGATTATCTCAGTGTGGGCTAAATTTAGCTCGTCTATTCATATTTGTTTATTATGTATGTAACAGGGTCCTTTATCTCTTCCTTTTATTCGTGAAAGAAAATAAAAGTCTGCGTCTAG